>CABFWO010003536.1:0-29380 GCA_902155825.1 Timema genevievae
GAAAAGAACAGATCCAAAACGGCTAGGTTAAACGTGTTGCGCTCCTTTTCGAGGCTTTACTCCTTCAACGTTGAGATCGCTACGTGCGGTCCCCAGTGACTACAGCGCAATCAAGTGAGCATTTTCTAAACGACTCACTTTAAACTCCAATTTACTAGAAGGCAGATACAAAATATGAGCTCCTCGAGTTAACCTGTCGGCTGCCTGTCACCGAGCAAGCTTCAGGTAGCCCCCTCCCCCGTCTCTAACCCCACCTTAGTCCCTAAGTACCCTAATCCTGCCACAAAAATAAGTTTACTCTGACTGGACATTACAAACAAAAGTTGAAACACAATGGTCCTTTCCTTTTTTTTTAATTAAAAGGACTGGCTGTCGTCTGCAATTATTTGCTAAGGAGCGCTGAGGAGAATTGCAGACGTTTAGAAGTATCAATTTATTTATGAAGTGTTAAGATATGTTATAGTATTGTTTTCACCAAAATGAAGGCGAAAGTTCTGACCAATTTAAAAGTTTAGATTTTAATTCTAAAATTGTTTTTTAAACGTGTGATATCTTATATAGAGCCATATAAAACAATCCCACGAATTGTGACCCTATCAAAACATGACTATTTGATAGAGAAAGGCTAGACACCATACCGTGTGGCCACTAATGCAGGTCTATAATGTCTATTTGATTCTATGTATTTAAAATCATTAAAGTATACTTGAAATAATTAAAAAACTGGTATTTTCCCGGTGTAAATTAAAATTCCCACACTCAAGTACTTAAAGTTAAAACAAAAATATTGCATGGTTTTAAATAGTTCTAAGAATTTTTGTTACTCAAAATTACGCAGTAAACACTAACGTTAAACTATTGTATTTTGTGTGAGTACATGGATGCAGGCCGGATAGTATGAAGATATTGCAGACAAACGGGCCGGTCAGCTATGTCTCGCTTGCGAATCCTGCCTTATCATTCGACCACTGAAGTGGGTTCTGTCTGTTAATAAAAGTTAAATCAGTTCAAAATTTTAATTAACCATATAAGTTCCATACATATAAATAAAGTTATTTACAGTTTATTGAAGCAATTATTCAACCTATTATATACCCTACACTCCATTTTTGACGTGAATACGTCTATAATTTGCTACCATACGGGGGCAATCCAAAAAAACCTAATGATAACAAAATCGGGGGATACAGTTTGGTGTTGTAGTTTTGAATCTTTCCTCTACATCCAACATTAAATTATACCACTGGATAGCTAAAGGATCAAAGAATTCATTACGTTAAGCGAGAACAGTGACGCATCGCGCGCGGTGGAGGGGGAAGTTCCGCCATTTTGAGGTTATTTTGCTGCGTATCGAGATTTGCAATTAGTATAACTTTTGACTCGGAGAAGCTACGATGTTCGTTTAAGTTTTAATCGTCAGCTGTTACATAAACGTATTCACGCACAACACACGGCCGTGTCCACGACACAGCCACACCCCATTTTTTTTATCTTAAAAGGTAGCAAGCTTTCTTTTATGAAATTACTATGGTGTAGCAGTGTAGCTTATAAAATACGGCTATAGGCTAGTCTAGTCCATTAAAGTATTGATGTCACCTTTCAGTGTAAACTGATTGTAGGCTACATACATATTATTTTGATATGTGAGATACAAAATAAATAGGTATCTTAAACTGCTTTCCTATTTACTATTTAACATATTTTGTTATTTAGTGAATGGTATTTTAAATAGGAACTAACGAGTATGAAAATACACATACAATTTTAATGTTATTTATTATCACAAATTAAGATTCGATATTTATTTGTTTTACCGTTCGATCTTTTAAATATGTTGCTGGCTATCTTGCATACAAGATAGAACGAAGATCTTACTGTAAGCTCTGCAAGAATACATCAACAAAGTGTGATGCCAACAATGGAGTAAGGACATGATTATCTAATTTTTCATAGAACATATCTCAATAAAGGGCATGATGACTTAGGAAATCTCAAATCCCCTACAGATATATTCACACACATATCTTAGAACTATTTATTGAGCAATTTCCTTATGTGCAACACAAAGGTATTGTACATAAGAGAGGCATTGAGGAAAATAAGGATAATATACCTTCATTGGCTTAAACAATGCAAAAAACACAAGTTATTTTGCAGTGAGCCACCTCCTTAAAGTTAGAAACCACAATCACTTGCCATGGACTGCAAAGGAGAATATTTAATGTTTAGGGAAACCAACGCAGAAAACGCGGAACGTATTAATTACACCAATAATCTCATCTCGTTGAGTGAACTTTGGAGAGTTTAGTACTTGTGACTTTAAGCTGATTTTGATCCCAATTAAATGTAATAAATTAACTGTGTTTTGACATATTTCTATGAATCTAGACTCTTATCTCAAAAGTTATATTTGCAGCGTGTTCCATTTTGAAACGTTGAAATAATATAAGGATTTATAAGTTGTTTTAATGTTGAATAACTGTGAGTGTCATACAAACAAAACCAGCTGTTTGGCTTAAGCTTTATGTTAACAACTTTGGATTTTAAATAGTAGGGTTAGATAGGAGGTATGTTTTAATAAAACACTTTGATTGTTATAGTGTGTAAAAGCTCAAATATGTACCGTACCTCTACCTAAATAAACACTTTTCATGAGACTATTCAACTATAGTTGATAATTGATATTAAGGTTATAATTATCTTCTTTTTTATTACCTTTTTCTTATTTTATATACTTTTCTTCTATGACGACGACATGTTTCGGTGATTTTCCCCCATCTTCAATTCTGAGGAAAACCAATGTTGTTTCAAATTATTGTATAAAAATGTTTTATACAATTTTATAACATATTTTTATACAATAATTTAAAATAACATTGGTTTTCCTCAGAATTGAGGATGGTGAAAAATCACCGAAACATGTCGTCGTCATAGAAGAAAATAATACTTAGCACCGCGTCTTACTACCCGTTCGGGTTATACGCTTAAGTACTAATTACACTAATGGGTTAGGAATTGGGAAGGGTGAATTTAGAGGAAGTGAACCCGCATTTGCGTGGAGGGAGAGTGGAAAACCATTTAGGAAAAACCACCCCCAGTTCACCCGACCGAGATTCGAGCCTCGATCTCCCCGTCCTCGGTGGTCTAGCTCAACGCGACTGGCGCGTTAGCCAACTACGCCACCGAGGCGGGTCATAGAAGAAAAGTATATAAAATAAGGAGAAGGGAATAAAAAAGAAGATATAACCTCACTATCAATTATTATTACTCCTTACCAAATAAACATGAACATTATTAGAAATATAGTTGATAAGTTAAAAATAAATACAGTATTCAAATAATGGGACATTGTGACTGTATAAACTCAAAAACTTACATAGGTGACCAATGTAATATTTACTACTTTTTGCTTTATAAATTGTGATTATTTTACTCCATAGTGCCATGGAGGCTTTAGTTTAAAGTAGTTTTAGGAATGTATAGAAATTTGTTTGCACCACTGAAACGTATAAGACTATGATTTGTGCTCATCTCTACGTAAATATACGATTTTTACTTTTTCTCGACACCTTGAAGAGAAAAGTACTGTGCTCGTAAAACATTTTTGATAAATGTCAACCTCCCGAAATATAAAAATATTTTTTGCGATGCCATCTGCCTGTGTGTCTATATCTAGGCCTAAAGCCGAAACCATTTTACTGATCTGGCTAAAACTTAGTATATATGGTTTTTATAAGGTTCCCCCGTGGAGTTTTTGGAATTAAATATCTTACTCTAAAAGTGATGGTAGTTTACTAAAGGTAAAAAAGAGAAAAAACAAGCTATTTCGAAATCCATTGTAACGATTTTTATTAAATTTCATATCTGGGTATTGTTTATCATTATAAACTAAATGGCCGTTATAATCATCCCATGAACATCATTTTAAGGGTAATTTACATAAACAGATATTGCCAATTTTATTAATATCTTTGCAAGTATTTGAGACACGAAATAACTCATTATTGTAAGGTTGTAGTAAAATTATTTAAAAAAAAAACCTTTACTTGAAATATATTTTATAAAACCAATTAGGGGATGTCCATAAATTACGTAATGCTTTTTTCATTATTTAAACTTCCCTCCCCCCCAAAATCCCCCTACGTAAGGGATCGTAAGATTTTTTGTTCCCCCCTCACCCCTTACCGATCTTACGTATTTATTTTTACGATTTGGTAAATTATATTATTTTAGACATAAGGATTGGTGATGTGAAATTATAGAATACTTATTGCAGTAAAATCTGGTGTAACACATCATAAGTAAATAACAGTTTATAGTTATGTATAGCTGTGTATGTATATAGGTTACGCTTCAGCGCCATCTGTCATCGCTAGGTTTAACATTTTTGACCGCGCTCTGTAGAAGTGTTTTTTAGATTTTGTTTCACCATAAACATTGATAAAATCCTTAGATAAGATGGATTCGTCTCACCCCCACGAAAACGTAAGAAAATACTGATCACCCCCACTCCAAAAAATTCTTACGCAATTTATGGACGGTCTCTAGCTTCCGAGCTATTGGCAAATACATATATATATATATATATATATATATTTAAAATTAAGGTCTCGGAAATTGGGAGTTGATTACTATGCTTTTTGATGAACAATATGTTTCTGTAAATTATGAATAATGAACAATACGCTTCTTTCATTTATGCCTCTTGGTGGAATCTCATGCTCTTTTTTTCCATCATATTTCTGCAAAAATGTCTATTATCTGGTTTCACAAATCTTACGAGTTTTAAGCAAATGTTTCCATTTTTAGAAAAAGGGCACCAAAGAATTTGAAAAATTCTTTGTTTTACGTTGTTATTAAAAATTAAGAGAATGTTAAGAATAATTATTATTATTATTTAATCCACATGAAATTTTTTGTTTCAATGTAAAATGTTTTGTAACAAACTGAGCTATCCAGGAATTTTCCTGTGCTCAGGGTCATTCTTCACTTATATTTTAAGGCAGAGTCTATGATGGAAAGCATAAATAATCTCCCGTAAGGTTGTGTATCTGTTATTTCCTTGTCTGTGACAAAGGCTGAAAGTTGGTTCATAGCACCCATCATTTTAGACAATTAGGACACATCTAAAATTAATGTTATTAACTGATGTTGCCGGATACTCGATACTAGGGGGTTTAGTTTTGTCTCTTAGAGCAGCGGTTCCCAAACTTTTTGAATCGTGGAGCACTTTTCAGGAGCTAAATTTGTCACGAAGCACTATAGTTGCCTTGATGCTAAATTAGTTAATTAATTAATTTTAGCACCGCATCTTACTACCCGTTCGGATTATACGCTTGAGTACTAATTACACTAATGGATTAGGAATTGGGAAGGTTGAATTTAGAGGAAGTGAACCCGCATTTGCGTGGAGGGAGAGTGGAAAACCATTTAGGAAAAACCACCCCCAGTTCACCCGACCGAGATTCGAACCTCAATCTTCCCGTCCTCGGCAGTCGAGCTCAACACGACTAGCGCGCTAGCCAACTACGCCACCGAGGCGGGTCCTTGATGCTAAAGATATACACATGCTTTTTTTTTTTTTGCTATATTCACCAAACTGCATTTTGTTGTTAGTCGATATTTTATTGTATAATAAAAGCACAAATTATTTTTAGATTTCTAAATAGCTTAAATTTTGATCTAAACTTAGTTTTTCTCATTGAAAAACATTAAAAATTGTAACTTTAAATATCGTTTTCTCAAAATAACAATTTTGCACATAAGTGTTTTTGATATAAGGGCGATGATATTTTCACATAGAGCCTACATAAATAGATACTAAACCGAATTACAGCAGTATTCACGATGGAAACGAATGTTTAAGCATTTGGGCAGGTTAAACATCAAGTTTTATTTAATTATAAATGTTATTTTCTCCCTTAATTTCAGAGAAATAAGGAACTTAACTATATAAACGCAACAATAACAACAAAAAACATAAATTAACCTAAAGCAACACATTTGATAACGAATTCAAAGTAGGTATTGTAAATCCACAATATGTTACCTGCACAAATAGTGTTAAAAGCATTTTCATGCCTGCAAAAAAAAAAAAGAAGTCACTTGGCATAAAAAAAAAAGACCGATAAAAGTATAGACCACGAACTTAATTTCCAATTAGAGGGATGGGACTGCTTGCTGTGTTTTGATTTGCACAATGTGGCTATATCTGGTTGTATTTGGGACAGCTCCAACCAAATATCTGGCTCTGCATTGAGCCGGGATCTTTTGTTTTAGTAGCCACATAGGCAGAGAATCCTGATCCACATAAGTAAGTTATTGCAAAGGGAAGAAGGAATATTTTCGCTATATCTGACAAAACTTCAAATTCTCGTAGCTGACATCAGAATTCTGATAGTGACTTCTTAGTTGCAAAATTCTCTTTTACCGCAGAATCTGATTTCAAATCATTCAAGCACTCGTACTACTCCTATGCCAGGTTGGCTTTTCCGACATTCAAATAAATAACATTGTAATGCTACTTGATTTGTATCGACTCTCGACTGTATACTGACTGAACTTCAACTGACTGAATGTGCGAAATAACACGAGTTTTTAGTATTCAATAGAAACTTCTTAGAAAATTCTAGAAAGGTGTCGAAGTTAACAATCGTATCTGAAAGCGCGGCGAAGTTCTCACAGAGATTGGGTTAACTGGCACTCTCTAGTCTCTCTGTCTGGTTTCACCGCGTGCAGTCTGTAAATAATTTCTACCCAATACTTACCTATACACAGTTTGTGGACATACAAATTCACAGTTTTGATATCTTGTCACATTTTATTTATTTTTATTTCCAATCTATTCGCGGAGCACTTGGAGATGCTTTGCGGAGCACTTGGTGCTCCGCAGAGCACAGTTTGGGAACCGCTGCTCTAGAGCATTGTTGATACTATATTAATTGAACAATTGCTGCTAAGCTATGAAAATCTGTAGAGTATAATAATTATGGTTTGTGTTATAGATATTTGAAATGCTGTGAATTACCTCCTCCATTGTGGCCCTAACAAGGCTGCACATTGTCAAGAGGTGTGGAGACAAATTAACTTTAAAGATAGTTGGAAAGTTTTATTAATGAATATTAATTAATTGGCACGACTTGCCAACTGTATCTTGAGTGTTTAACACATGCTCAGGGTTCAGCCTTGATTACTCTGATTTTGAATTGCCGCTCTTCCCTTTTCTGATTGGGCAGAATATTTCTTTTTACACATTGGGTAGTCAATAAACAACTTTTTTCTTTTATTTGTGAGCCAGGATATTAATGTTTGAGTATAGAAAAAAAGAGGATACTGAAGAAATTATTGTAAATGAATTATGTAGGAAAAAGACTGCAAGGGAGAACAAGAAAAAAATGGGAGGAGCAGATAACAGAAAGTGTTCAAGTGAGAGGAGAAGAATGGAAGAAATTAAAGGAGGGATAGTGGTGGAAGGGTAGAGGAAGATGGAGGTATTTTACTAAACTGACCCAGCAACAGGCTGGAAACAGTTGATGTTGATGATGATATTGATGTTTCATGATCCCTGAACCAGAAAGTGTTTAGGCGATGTCTGTCTATTTCTGCCTAGACTCGAAACTATTTTAATGAACATGCTAAAACTTAGTATTGTGGTTTTTCCTAAGGTTCCTTAGAGAGGTTTTTGGCATTATCCACACAACCCTAAAATTAAGGGTAGTTTGCTTAAGGTTAAAAAGAGGAAAACATTTTTTTTCTCAAATTTAACTCTAATGATATTGATTACAATTCTTATCTAGAAATTATTTAACATTACAAACAAATGTCACATCTTAATTTTCAAAGAAAATGTCTCAAAGGGTACTTTACATGAGTGGAGTTCTCAAATTTTGATCATATATTCACACTCTTTGAGTTACAAAATAACTTATTTTATCACTGTGAAATGGTAAACCTACATCTCACCAATGATACATTTTTTAGCCATGCCAGGAATTGAACCCATGGCCCTTGGGTCACTATGAAGACACGCTACTGACAGAGCGAAGGGTAAAAATAAAGCTTGTCATTACATAGTTGTAGATAGCCACGACACTTTTTCTTACTTTTCACCCCCCCCCCCCCTTCCCCCCTTTTTTTGTTTTTTGGTTGCCCCCTGGGGACTCTTAAAATTAAAAAATNCAGGCCTCCACTGTGGTTCGGATTCCACGTTAAACTGTAGGTCCTCCATTTCATCTCACAATCACCCTACCATTGCACATTAGCGTGTGTATAACCAGAACGGGTAGTAAGACGCGGAGATAATAATAATAAAATTAAAAACAAAAATATTTAATATATCTCTAATATAAAAACCTCTTTTCTATTTATGAGGTAATTGTATTATATTAAGAAGTCGAGTTGCACGTTTCACACTCCCTCCTATTTAGTTCCGATAGAATGAAACCTAGGTCGGGGGATTGGGTGGTAACGATTGGTTTTATTCAAAGGCAACCATTATCTCTCTATCCAGTGGCAGCAGTGTACAGTGTGAACTGTGTTCTTATTTTCATTGTAAAAGCCATATTGTGTTTGTCCCTTTTATATGTTTCTATCCACCTTTCCTGTACCTTCTTCAAAACAAAATTATTTGAAATATATTTTTATAAAACCAATAGTTTTCAAGTTATTAGCAATTATATATTTTAAATGGAGGTCTGGGAAATGGAGAGTTGATTGATCTGCTTTTTGGTGGAATGTGATGCTCTTTTGTGGAATATGCTCTTTTTACCATCATTTTTCTGCAGCAATGTCTATTAATTTGTTTCACCTACCCTACAAGTTTTAAGTAAATATCTCCATTTATGAAGTAAAGGAACGAGAAAGATAGGTTGTGAGATGAACCGTATCATTTATATTTCAAGACAGCGAGTCTTGATTTCCCCCAAACAATCACAACCGACTTCATTTGTGGAGGTAAATGTGTCAAGGATATGATTTGTCAAGAGACAAGGGCAGGGGTATTTCATTCCTCATTGTGGAGTGCTCGGGTCAATATTTCATTTATTGCACAAAACAAACATAAAATGTACATTCATCAAGTTTTGACAGACATTTAAAACACTAAACATGACATTTCTGGAAAACCCCAAGAATCTGTTTTAACTCCCTAGTTAGACTAGCTAATTATGTATTTAAATCATAATAATTATATCACAAATTTTACTCAAGTGTTTTATCTTAAAATATAAAACGTGTCTATTTGATAAACCCGGAAAAATTAATATTAAACATAATTAACATGTATAATTTTAGTTTGACAGCTATTCTACAATATATTAAATTTAATAACAGTACTAGACTAATAAAGATCATTTCACTATTTTAAGGATGTCAAATTCTATTCCTAGATTATTACTAGTATCAAAATATTAGAGAGCCGTTCTTAATATAAGTCTAAAATAGCGTATAACCCAAATGGGTAGTAAGACGCGGTGCAAAAAAAAACCTCGAAAATGAAATGATAAATTTTGGAATTGGGCAATTTTTCATTGTGACCAATATTAGTTAATTTGCTGTTTCATTTTAACACCAGGGAATTGTAAGTGTAACCAACATGGCATCTTTGCTCTGGGACCAAACACAACCTTTTAACTAAGTATTTTATTTAGTTTTAAAAAAAATCACATTAAATTGTGGTATATAAATAAATAGAGAAACAGGGTACTGCCCTGTCACCACTAGTGTTCAACCTAGTAATGGAAGACATTTTAGTTAAGGTCTAGGAAGACAACAACGAAGAACTACAGGTGGGCTTTGCCGATTATATCTTTGTTATGGGACGAGGATGTAGATGATGTGCAAAGAAAACTAGATAAATGTAATAAAGTAATAAACGACTTTTGATTGAAGATTAGTAAGGATAAGAGTGTTGTAATGAGGTGCACACTGAAAGGAAATAGTAAAAATATAAATCTAAAAATAGGAAACACTACCATGAAAGAAACAGAAACATTCAAATATTTAGGAGCTGAAATAAGGTAAGGAAAAGTTAGTTTGTGAGATAACCAAGAGAATACAACAGGATGGAAAATTCTACTAAGGGGTCATCCATAAACCACGTAATGCATTGAGGGGGGGAAGGTGGGGAGCTCTAATGTCTACATGCTGTTACATGGGGGGAGGGTGGGGTACATCAAAGTGTTATGTAACACAGGTCTTAAACTAAAGTTCTAATGTTGAAAAACAATATTATTGTTAATGTTTTCACCTTTGATAAACATACTTACAGATAACTTCAGAATATTTGTGGCGTTGAAAATGCAAGCTTATCACTTAATTTTTGTCTATCAATATTTCGAATGCGCTTAGGTGGCAATGTCTTCCCAAGACTATGAAAACCAAGCACATTCGAAAACACATATTTTCATTCGAATGACAATGACATGTTTATACTCACAGCATTTGTTTAGATTTGTCCATTTACTGACCCCCCTCACGTTCTTTAAGTTTGATAACAGCTGCCTGTCAAAGCACCCTTAATTTATAAGTATAGTTGAGTTTGAGTATAATTTAAATGCCCACTGCACATTTTACATGGGCCGTGAATAATCACTTGTGTATGTACACGCTAGGCTAAATGTCTACATGGTGTTACATAGGGGGTGGGGGAGCTAAAAAGGTAGGAAAAAAGCGTTACATGGTTTATGGACGACCCCTAGACGGTAAGGAACATAATATGTAGTAAGGAAGTATCTAAGAATGGTAAGATTACTAATTTCAAGACATACTTCCTCCTAATATTAATTTATGGAGCAGAAACTTGGAGGATGTTGGCAAAATATGTGAACAGAGTGCAGGCTTCAGAAATAAATTTTTTAAGGAAAATGGAGGTCATGGGAGCTGTTCCTTCAAAATAACTTGAAGAAAAAGTGACACTTCTAACTGCCTGTGTAAATATTTTCTTACAATGTTTGTTTTTATTTTAGCTCATAAATACTGTTTGATTTTGATATAATTCATTCTAATATGTTTTTTTAAAATAAGTTATAACATATTGACCTGCTCTGAAGTGAATATTTTTTAAAGTTTGATTGCAAATCAAATGTAGGATAATATCATTGCATAATGTCACAGGCTTGTGTAAATATTTTCTTTGCATATAACTTAAACTAATATAGTCAATACCTATATTGTTTTATAAAATATAATTGTCTATTTACGTGCCCAAATGAATGTTTTTTAGTAGGCCTATGTAATTTTTTTAAAAAAGGTTTTACTGTGTATTATTAAATACCTAGGCTAAATTGTATTGTTTTATTAGTTTAGTAAAAGTTAGATAAAATGTATCAATTTAATATCATTTGAACTAAATATAAATATATTAAAACTAAAAAACCCCAAGTTTTTTTAGAAAAATAATTAGTTTTCAGAGCTATTATTTGTTTAAATTTTATTCGAACTTCGATTCAACTGCGAGAATATTCTCGAATATTCGCTTCAACTTCGCTTTGAACTGAAAAAACTGGCTTCGCACACCTCTATAAAATTTATCAGCTTAGGACGAAATATGTTAATTATTTTTGCACTATAACATTTTGTAAATTATAATTGACAACTTAAGTTATATAGTTATGTAACATGTACTTTTCCTACCTCAATACATCATAATTATTATTTAAGAAAATTTGGATTTAAATTTGACTTAGGGAATGTTCATGTTATTTGATTAGACTTTAATTGAAATTAATAAAATGTACTTTGCTCATGGCTAATGAAAATACTGTAAAATGTAAATGACAGCGCAAGAAACCAACATGAAATGATAAAGCCAGGCTGCGATAGACACAAATAAACTTCTCTTTTAATTTCTTCACACACTCATTCACATTCTTTCCGGTTGGCATTACTTCACAGCAATGTCGCCACACTGTTTACACATGCTATTAAAATAATCAACATGGTATTCTAAAATATTAAAATAATCAGGTGAGTTGAGCGGGGGAAGGTAAACTCAACTAAACCACATCCACTCAAAGTGACACCTCATCTCGTCACAAGTCCTTGTCGAGGAGTAACAATCTCACTCTAGACTTCTTTGTCTTCGTCAATCCCAATGTCTTGTTGCTCCATCTCCTCCTGGTTTGCCACAATGTCTCCTGGCTCCTCTTTGTCTCCCAACTCCTTGTATCCTTGCTCCTCCTTGTCCTGAGTGGGTTCCTCTGTGTCCATCTCCTCTTGAGTAACCTCCTCCTTTATTTCCTCGTTATCGTTAGAGTCAGCGACCAAAGACTTGGCCTGTAAGCAAAATGAACAATGAGTCAGCAGAGGAGCTTGCAGTCATGCCTCCTGAACTGGGGGTGGTAGAGGGTGAGTACAACTTGGTACTGTCATCATACTGGAGGGAAGGTGAGTAGTCATGACTCGGGGGGTGGTAGAGGGTGAGTATTCATTGCTCGGGAGTTGTAGAGGGTTAGTAGTCATGACTCGGGAGTGGTAGAGGGCGGGTGCAGCTTGATACTATCAACAAACAGGATGGAAGGTGAGTATTCATCCTGGTGCAGTCTCTCACCTTCTCTAAAGCACTTTGCTCAGCCTCCTTAGCTGCTCTCATCTTTTCTCTTGAGTCCTGTAACAAAGTCATACAATGCTGTATTAGGTTAACAAAGGACTGGTGTTGTATGGTATATTAATTTTTGTTGCAGATTTGCAACTTTACCAAATGGTCTGATACAAAATATAAAATAGCAAATATACATGAATACAGTGTATATGTAGCCCTATAGTTAGTCAAATTAATATTCTTTGATCCAACTATTCCTCGAATTGAAAAAGCGGAATTCAGACACACCTATCAAATATTATTTTAAATCTATTTATAGTTTTAACTTGTAAAAAATAAAGCATAAAATTTAAAACAAAACTAAATATTTTTAATTGTTTAGAACTCCCAAAAAAATATGAAAAATTCTCTATATTGCTGTGGTACCTGCGCCATCATGTATGCCAGGTAGTAGTTGTAATGGGTCAATGAGCTGCAATGGGACTTGGCATGACCCTCTCCCTTAATAAACACTCGACACACCTCACACATGAGGCCCCGAGATGGTTTCAACATGGCAGCCCCTGAAACAGACAAACAACTTTGTTAGAACGTAGAGATGTATTTTTTTTTTAGTATCGCGTCTTACTACTCGTTCGGGTTATACGCTTAAGTACTAATTACACTAATGGATTAGGAATTGGGAAGGTTGAATATAGGGGAAGTGAACCTGCATTTGCGTGGAGGGAGAGTGGAAAACCATTTAGGAAAAACCACCCCCAGTTCACCCGACCGAGATTCGAACCTCTATCTCCCCGTCCTTGGTGGTCTGACTCGACACGACTGGCGCGTTAGCCAACTACGCCACCGAGGCGGGTTATGTATATTATTGAATGGAGTTATAGGATTAGGAGTGAAGATCTTCGAGTAGAAGTACATCAGATAATAGAGGATGCAAGAATGAGATGGTATGGGCATGTAATGAGGATTTTGGAGTTCATGAGATAGTAGAGGAAGAAATAGTGAGATGGTATGGGCATGTAATGAAAATGGAAAAAAAGAGGATGCCAAAGAAAATATTGGAAATTAAGTTTGTAGAAAAAAGACCACAAGGAAAACCGAGAAAGAGATGGGAGTAGCAGTTAACAGAAAGTGTTCAAGAAAGATGAGAAGAATGGAAGAAATTAAAGATGAGAAGAATGGAAGAAATTAAAGGAGGAAGAGTGGTGGAAGAATAGAGGAAGACGGAGGCATTTTACTAAACTGACTCAGCCACAGGTTGGAAACAGTTGATGATGATTCTGATGATGATTCTGAGTTTTACATTCCTTGACAGCAGGCGAGTTATTGATTAAATATTTTCAAAGCTAAAATAAAGTTAGAATATTTTTGGTTGTTTTAGTCTTGAAAAAATATTATAGTGTGTTTAATTATATACCGGAATGTATTAAAATCACTTTTAAGTTGTTTTTATCTATGAAATAAAGTGCATTGAGCAAAAACAATTTGTAATAAATAAAATTATAGAATATTAGGAAATTGGTAGAGCACAAATAAAAATAAAAACACTAATACATATTTACATAGGAAGTAGTAGTAATTAGCTTGGGAAGATGCTATAATAGCATCGAAATATTGAAGTGTATTTAATATGTTAGTGTTTTTGCTTTTATTTGTGCTCTAACAATTTCCTAATATTATATAATTTTATTTTTTAAGTTTTTTAATCACATAAATGTTTGTAATATGTCATTCTAATCTGATAAATCAATTTATTATCACAACATGCAATTAGATTACTTCATTACCTGCTTCGGTGGCCACATGGTCTAAGGCATCACTCTCACAATGGACTAGACTGCCGATAACAGGGAGATTGAGTTCAAATCTCAGTCAAGTGGTTTAAAAAAATTGTTTTCCACTCTCCTTACGCACAACTGTGGGTACACATCCTCCAAATTCATACCTTCCTCGTCCCTAGCTCATTAGCTTAGTTAGTACTATGCATATGACCTGATCAGGCAGTAAGACGAGGTGCTATATAAAAAAATATATGTATGAATATCGATTTACAAAGTATACAGGATGTATCGGAATAAATGTTACAAATTTACAGGTGTTGTAGATGAGCTGAAATGGAACACCTTTAATAGGAAACTGTCTGGAAACACCCCCTTGTGCCTAAAAACAGTGACGTTAGTGAGCAGGGGAGATAGGCAACCAATCAGAGTACTTGTCTGACGTTTCACCTGGAGATGTAAGTTGTATGTACAATCCCTTGTTTGATGCTAAGTTGCTGCAGGTGTACAATGCACATGTTAGGCCTGCGGCATTCACACAAGAACAGCCATGCCCGTCTACACACATGCGGAGTTAGCAGACACGCATCTGATGTACGAGGGCAGCTGGTGGATTGGTTGAGGAGGTACCATTGCTTGGTCACCCCGCTCACCTGACTTAACAACTTTGTGGCTATGTAAAAACTCTTGTGTATGAGACTCCGGTGGAAAACAGAGTACAACCTGAGGCCAGAATTGTTGCAGCCTTCAACAACATCAAGAACACGCCAGTCATCTTCAATGCTGTGTGGGAAAACATAATGCGTAGGCAAGTGCTTTTAGGCCAATTCCCCTGCTTGCTACCTTCAGCGTTTTTCAGCATACGAGGGTATTTCCGGACATGAGTTTCCTAATTAGTAGTGTTCACTTTCAGATCATCTACAACCCCTGTAAAGAGCGTGCATCACATGCCAATCAACTCTGTGACACCGTTGGCTTGAAATCGTAAATTTACACAACACTATTGCACTTGGATCATTTCTGATTAAACATTAATGGAGATAAAGAGTTAATAGATGTTCCTAGTAAACAACATTGTTGAAATATTGAATGATATTTGGATAAAAACTCCAGTGAAAAAGGCCATTTTGACCATTTTAGAATGGCTTCACAGATAAGCACTGTGCACAAATCTTTATTCTGTCTTACTAGGAGTTATTGACAAGTAAATTTGTCACTTTGTCCCCCTTCGACACCACGAAAAATTTTGAGTAATCATTTGAATATGAATGCACACATTTCTGGCATATCATGGTCTTTTCTTTTCCCTTTAACTCCCATACCTTGCACGAGCTGGGAGTTGATTTGGGCCTGCTATGATGCACTCTCTTAATAACAGTCATTTTGATACACCCTGTATAACAGCTCAGAATGGCACTAAATGAATTATTATTGAATATTTTGGCTGTCAATATTTTCAATGGCGAAGCTTTGTAATTCCAAAGCAGACTTTTTTTTCATAGCTAAGTCAAAGCTAATATTTTTCTCGAAGCTTTGCAAGATATAGTTGTTTCCTACTGAAAATTGGTCCCTACCTTTCTTTGCTCTATGGGAAATCTTTAGGCAGCAATGTGAAACATGAACATAACACGAGGGAGATATGTTCCTATCCAGAGAATAACCACCAGCTTTCTTTGTAATATACAACTCACCCACAATTTGATCAGGATCATATTTGAACAAGTGTTTGCTGCGCTCAAGTCCTTTCTTATTGGATGGAGGATTCTCCTTTATCTCATCTCCATTCTTTTTTGGGTCTTCCTTTATTATGTCTACGTTTTCTTTAGGATTCTCCTTTGCTTCATCTCCATTCACTTTTGGATCTTCCTTCCCATTTGAGTCTAGCTTCGCTTCATCTCCGCTCACTTTTGGATCTTCCTTCCTATTTGAGTCTTGCTTCGCTTCATCTCCGCTCACTTTTGAATCTTCCTTCCCATTTGAATCTTGCTTCACTTCATCTGCGTTCACTTTTGGATCTTCCTTCGCTCCGTCTTTGTCCCCCTTGGACTCGCCCTCTGTCCCCAGCTCCGTCCCTTCCATCTGGGGTTGGTCAGTCTCCTCTCCCACGATGGTACTCACAGACGCTGAAATGGAACGTTCTATCAGCACCCTCTACTCCACAAGAGACTACCGTGCTCTAGCCCAATGTTTCTCAAAGTTTTTGTGTTGGTGGAACACCAAATGGAAAATATGCGTATTCCAGGGCCCTGGGAGAAAAGGTGAGAGGTTTGTGAATTATTCAGGAAAAACATAATTTTTAGGCAATTCCTTTCTGCGACTATAAATCAAACACCAAAGTTAATTTATTAATTGTAATGTTGAAAAATTATTATATTGTTAGCTTAATATATANATATATATATATATATATATATATATATATATATATATATATATGGAAAACTGTTAGAACAAGTAAAGGATTTTGTATATCTGGGCGGAATGTTATGGAAGGATGGATTGTGAAATCGACAGCAGGGTGAATGCATCTCGAAGAATAGTTGGATGAATGTGGATTATTGCAAAGAATGAAGTAGTATCGAAAGAACCAAAGATGGCAGTATACAAATGTGTTGACGCTAACATTGTTTTATAGATGTGACGCCTGGGTTTATCAGGAGAAACACAAGAGCAGGGTGAATGCAGTTGGAATGAGATATCTAAATAACTGTATGTGGAAAAACTCGTATGGACAGAGTCAGTAATGAATGGGGACTGAAGGAGTGTGGTTTGAAAGGGAATCCAATAGGTCAATGTAACATTGGTTTGGGCATGTTGAGAAGATGTGTGGGGATAAAGTGACAAAGCAAGTATATGAAGGGAGAGTGTGTGGATCAAAAGGAAGAGGTAAGCCATGCAAGATGTGGCTAAATGGGGCAGAGGAATGTGTGAAAAAGATGAACACTATGGGTGTTAAGAATAAAAGAGCATGTATGACTCGGTGTATGGATGTTATTGAAGTGAAGGGAGTATGCAAGGATAGGGAAGTGTGGAGAAAGTTAGTGAGAATGGATTTTAAGTATGGAGTTGTTTTTATAGCTTCATACACAGTTTATTGCCTACCTCATAGGTATGTATGTATGTTGAATTAGTAAATAATAATTTTTGATTATTTTTAACATTCTAAAACCTTATAATTTTTTATAAATAATTATTCAGATTTGTTGGTAAAGATTTCCTTTTCGGTGTAACCTGTGTCCATCGAGAAAAAAAAAATACAGCAATGTATAGATATTTAATCTTTAGCATTTTTAATTTTTGTATTATATGTGATCACTAGGGGGTGCAAATATTTGAAACTTCAAAGAATTCTGAATAATTAATGGCTGAATATTCTATACAAAACTCGAATAACAAGTTTGAATATTAAGATCAAAGAGAAGTGTTATAAATTTCTTAAAAGTCATGTCAAGCCCACTATCTTTACGGCAGCAAGCAACAGTTGGCGCGACATTATAATACTGACGGAGAGACAAACACTTGGGAGCCACGTGACTAGTGCTCGGTCTAAGTTAAAGTGCTTGCAATGAAACATTTAGAGAAGGATATAAATAACTTCTCTACCATATTTCACAGTGTGAAAGTGAAGGGGGAAGGGGCGGGGAAGGCAGTATCGCAAGGTCAACCATTTGAGTGCGCCTGTTAGTCTGTTGTTAGCCAGCAGGGAGGCAAAGTAGACAGAATAGAGATTATTAGGGGTGTCAAGCCTAGATAACATTTAAGGGATGTAAAACCTAGACACCATTTAAAGGTTTCATAGCTAGAAAAATTTAAGGGGCATCAAGCCTGGAGAACATTTAAGGGGGGTCAAGCTTGGATAACATTTAAGGGGTGCTAAACCTAGAAACCAATTAAAAGGTTTCAAACCTAGAGAAAATTTAAGGGGTGTCAAAAATAGATAACATTTAAGGAGTGTCAAGTGTAGATAACATTTAAGGGAGGGAGGGCAGTATTGCAAGGTCAACCATTTGAGTGCGCCTACAGGGTTCCTACACAAAATCATGAGATTTTTTCCAGGACATTTCAAGGAGTTTTCAAGGATTTTCTACAATTCCTCCAGGACGTGTATAAAGTAATCTTGGCAAAATACATATCAGTACATAGTTTCTTTTATTTAAATATATATCTATCGGAACTCATCAGGGAGGTGTGTGAAACGCGCAACGCAACTTAAAAAAAAATAAAAAAAGGAGAAAATGGAAAATTATAAAGAATGAAACCTAGGTTGGGGTATTGGGCGGTGACGATCAATTTTATTTAAGAGGTAATCCATTACCTCTTTGTCTAATGACAGCAATGTAAAGTGTGTACTGTATTCTTCTGTTCATTGTAAAAGCCATATTGTGTTTGTCCCTTTTATATGTTTCTATCCACCTTTCCTATACCTTCTTCCAAATATAATACAATTACCTCATAAAGCAAAAAGAGGTTTTCTTTATAGAGATAAATCAATCAGTTTAGAGAGTACATGTTAAATATCACAAATAAATAAATCAATTGCAAATAGTCGTTATATTAATTATATTTAATTACTTTTAATTTCTTTAGGTACAAATATAATAAAGTTATCTAATTTTTACAATAATAATTTACTGTCATGTTTAAAAAAGTGTACAATCAGGTGAATAGGAGTATCTTATGGAATGTTCTTAGAGAGTATGTGGAATGTTCAGTGATTGGACCTTAACTTTTAGTATCTTGAGGAGTGCTGTGATATCTGTAATCCATGACATGGTATAAGAGATGTTGGATTATCATTGTGTTTGTGAGTAGTGAACTGGGCAGTTGTGAAGTTTAGATCTAATGATGTATTGATGTCATGTTAAATAAATAGTATAGCAGCTATGCTAAAAGAAGCTATAAAACTAAACTAATTTAGTAACATTACAGTATGGTGCGGATGAATGGTTAGTAAATGCAATTAAGGTGGTGTATGATGGAAGTAAAGTGTGTGTTAGGGTGGATGGAACTTTGAGCTAATGGTTTGACATTGAACAGGGTGTTATACAAGGTTGTATTATGGCTCCATAGTTGTTAAATGTTTTTATGGATAAGTGTATGAGGAATGCTTGTGAGGACATGATTGGTGTACAATTGGACAATGTGAATGTGAGAGTGCTGTTATATGCAGATGATGCCATATTAATGGCTGAGAAGGAAAATGACTTGCAGAATGCATTAAATCGTGAGTGTGGCAACAGACAGAATGGATCTTTGTATAAATGTCTCTAAAACTATGGTATTGGTTTTTGATAAGGACATATCAGGAAATGATTGTCAACTTAGTATAAATGGAAAACTGTTAGACCAAGTGAATGATCTTGTGTATCTGGGCAGAATGTTCTGTAAAAGTGGAAGGATGGATGGTGAAATCGACAGAAGGGTGAATGCATCTCAGCGAGTAGTTGGATGTATGTGGACTATTGCAAAGAATGAAGTAGTATTAAAAGTGTGTTCACACCAACATTGTTTTATGGATGTGAAGTGTGAGTTTGTCAGTCAAAACACAATAGCAAGGTAAATGTGAATGGTGTGAGATATCTAAGAAATAGATGTGGAAAAACTAGTATGGACAGTCAGAAATAAGTGGATGCTGAAGGGGTGTGTTTTAAAAGAGAATCCAATAAGACAATGAGAGAGAAGCATCTTATGTTGGATTGGACATGTTCAGAGGATGAGTGTGGATAGAATGAAGAAGCAAATATGAAGGTAGAGTGTGTGGATCAAAAGGAAGGGGTTGGCCATGTAAAATGTGGCAAAATGTTGTAGACGAATGTGTGAAAAAGAGAAACATTAAGGTTTTAAGGATAAAAGAGCATGCATAACTCTGTGTATGGATGTTGTTGAAGAGAAGGAAGTATGCAAGGATAGGGAAGTGTGGAGGAAGTTGGTGAGGATGGATTAAGTATGGAGTTGTGTTTGGAGCTATATTCACAGTTTCTTGCCTACACCTTATAGGGCTATGTATTAAAAAAAATGGACAAAGGAATTTCCAGGACAACCTAGAAAATTCCAGGAAAATATTGGAAAAATGAGACATTCCATAACAATTCCAGGCCTGGAAGAAATATTTTAAAATTCCAGGTTTTCCAGGACGTGTAGGAACCCTGGCCTGTTAGTCTGTTGTTAGCTGGACAGGGAGGCAACCCAGACAGAATATAGATTACAAGGTGTGTCAAGTATAAAGAAAATTTAACAAGTTTCAAATTTAGAAAATATTTAAGGGGGTCAAGACTAGAGAACATTTAAGTGGTTTCAAACCTAGAAAACATTTAAAGGATGTCAAGCCTAGAGACCATTTAAAAGGTTTCAAACCTAGAAAACATCTAAGGGGTTTCAAAACTAGCATTTAAGGAATTTCAAGCCTAGAGACCATTTAAAAAGTTTCAAACCTAAAAAACCTTTAAGTGGTGTCAAACCTAGAGACCATTTAAAAGGTTTCAAGCTTTGAAAACATTTAAGGGGTGACAAGCCTAGACAACATTTAAGGGGTTTCGAACCTAAATAAAGGGGTTTTAAACCTAGATAATGTTCAAGGGGTGTCAAGCCTATAAAACTTATGGGGTGTCAAGCCTAGAAAACTTATGGGGTATCAAACCTAGAAAACATTTAAGGGATGTCAAATCTAGCTATCATTTAAAAAGGGCCAAGCCTAGAAACCATTTAAGGGGAGTATCAAGCCTATAGAACATTTAAAGGGTTCAAGAACTAATTTTATCATTCATTACTGTTGTGTTATTTTAGTAAATTTATTATTGTATAACATGAAAGTGGCTAGAGCTATGAACGATACCAGTAATAACATTCAGTATACAGCCAGTCCCTGTGACGAATGGAGTGAATGTGTTGCTTGTAAGGTCAGTTGGTGGCTTGGCAGACTGATGTGCAATAGTACCTTCTGGCTCAGTGAGGAAAGCAACAGGAATCTACCGCACTCCTAATTTCCCTAATAAGCTTTTTAAGTGCTGCATAGGCTTTCAGCTAACAGTGGAATTGTTTAGGATCCAACCAAATTTTGGGTTGAGTACTAATCATCACACAAACAAAAGTAGGCCTTGCATATTAGAAAATGAGAACTTTATCACTCTATTATTTTATCGTAATAATGATTTAGGTGAAACCTGTTATCTTAAACACTGGATCAAAGGTTTCTCTCAATTTCCTAAAATTTAGTTTTAAATTAGGTCTTTTTAAAATTAATACCAGCTCAAATAACAATGTTTTGAAGTAGTATTTTGAATTTTGCATGCTGAAATATAAAATCACATTTTCAATAGGAGTTTACTAATTTAAATTATTTTTATCAAAAATGTAAGAAAAATCTACTAATAAATTTGTACTATTTGGTATATGTTCGAAATTTCGATATTCGATTCGATAAATAATCCTATTCGCACACCCCTAGTGATCACCATTCTTTAATTCACTATTATTACTAAACTTTCTGGGATCCTGTCAACCACACTTTGATAAAAACTGCTCTATCACATAATAAATGTATTCGAAGCAATGGGTTCATTTGCCACTCCTCAAATAATAATTCAAATCGTTTTGAGAGTTTTTGTGTTGGTTAAGATACAAGTTAAGATTTTTTTTCAAACCTTTTGTGAAATGCTGAAATTATATAATCAGTCACACAATTGATGTTTAACTCGCTGTATGAGTATAACCTGAGCGGGTAATAAAACGCGGTGCTAATAATAATAATTTAACTTGCTGTACCTGTGTCCTGCTCCTGTTTGTCCTGTCTCTTCAATATGTCCTTCTCCTCGTCCTCTCGGCTTCTAACCTTCATTTCCAGCTCGGAGAATTCATCCTCTGAGGACATTTGTGTACAATTTAATATGACAGTTCCTTGAAACAAGGTTAATATATTCAATGAGCTGTATTAACATTACCTAGTCTGACACCTTAGCTCAGTCGGTAGCGTGTCTATCTACTGAGCTAAGGGTCCAGAGTTTGATTCCTGGAATGGCCGAAAAACTTATCATTGGTGAAATGTGGGTTTCCTCTTTCACAGTGATGAATTAATGGCCGGCAACTGGGTGTTGTGTGTGTTCTAGACTTAGGTTAGTTAATAAGCCGGTTCAGAATGTGCATGTTAAATACCTCAAATAAAGGAGAGAGAAAAAAAGTAGCTCACAAAAGCACTAGATATATTAAACTAACTATGGATCCAAGCTTTAATAATCTAACATTTAACCATAGTTCAGTCAGTTTTCACAGTGGACTTGAATGTCAATGACAAGAAGATTGAGGTTCAAAGCTTGGTTGGGTGTAATTAGGGTGGTTTTCTATGCTCCCTCCATGCAAATGTGGGGACACTTCCTAAGTTCCTATATATATAAACTTTATCACCCCTAAAATCGTTGGCATATTTAGTACACAAGCGTATAACCCGAAAGGGTAGTAAGATGCTGTGCTATTAAAAACACGTGTATGTCACAGTTAAAGTAAACAAGTGCACACATTTCACTAAGAGTTCTAAAAAAACAAAACAAGCATACTTACCGTAGTCTTCTGATTCGGCAAATATGAAGTCGTCAATGGTGAAGACATCATTAGAAGAAGCCTTGCGTTCTTTGAGAACTTTCACGACCTTCTGCAAAAAGGAAAAAAAAACTTAATTCTTCTCTTGCGTCTGAGCTAACTCGTAAACGAAAACAGAACCAAAATATATTTTGTGTGAAAAGTGCCTTGACGTGTAATCAGTTGAAACCAAGACCTATCTTGACAGACATGCTAATGGCACTAAGCGATGGGGGCTTCACTTAGTAATCCCCTGATAGGCTACATCATAAACTCTTAAGTTGAGAATGATCCAATTTTTTGAAATTTTCGGGGTACATCAGAAGGAGTGATCTACCCCAAAAAAATTAATTTTTTTTTGTTGTGTTTTAATTGTGAATTCTGAGGCCTACAATTTTTTGGTAAGTGTGTAGGCCTTACCCTTCTATCCTCTTTTCAATGTTTAATCTTTTACCTATATTTAAAAAAGGTATTTACTTAACCCGTCTAGTGTCACGCCTATTCTGGATTAGTGGGTCAAGTGTGCCAGGCTTAATTCAGGCTCTGTGTGCTAAGGATTATAGCAATTTAATCATTTTTGTAGTGTTGTACTATTATTTTTATCTAAACGCATGAAATAATAATAATTCAATTTCCTTTATTATAGTGCTGGCCAACAGTCATAAGACCTATAACAGGCCAGTACTGAAAAGTACATAAGTATCTTACAAATACATATATTTGCATGAGAAAATAAGATAAACAATAATAGCTAAATAATGATATCATATACTGATGAATAGTTATGAAAAAATAGTAAATAATAATGATACGAATAAAAAATGGCAATAACAAATAGGTCTAACTAAAGAGTTCCTGTACCTTCTTCCAAATATAACGCAATTGCCTCATAAAGAATAGTAAAGTATAAATATTTTAAAAGCAGTAACAATATGCAAAAAATAAATCAGAATATTGTAAATTTAAATATAAAAGGCAGAAGCTCTACAGGATAAATTATTGATATGGAAGTTTCTTAGATAACTCTGTGAGTTTAGCTTTTCTTTTATGATAGAGAAATTAGACAAATCTAGAATTGGCACTATGGATACAACGGCCAAAAGGGCTCACCTTATAAGAGCTATTGATAAAAAATAATTTTGGATTACGAGAAGCCCGAGAAGGGATATGACAACATACATGATCAAGGGCAAATTTTCAAGAAATTTCGCTATTGAAAACATTAAAAACAAAAAGGACATCACAATAAAGTCTACACGAGAAGAGAGTTTGAAGCCCTAAGCGGTTTCGAATTCTGTCATAATCATAATAAATCCGGTTAGTAAATAATTTATCATAGCACACAGCGATAAATTTGCTTTGAACATTTTCCAACCTGAGAGAGTCAGTTAAGGTAATGGAATTCCAAGCAACACTTGCATATTCTAACTTTTTTGATGATGATGATGATAATAATAATTTTTAAAAAATGAGGAGGTATTGCATGCAAAGGGCTAAAATTTAAAAAATCTATTGCCCCTGTGATCACATGTGTACCACAAAGCTGGACTTATAGCATTTTTTTATTAGATATTTAAAATTTATTAAACACCATGTCGAAATAAATAAAATGAAGAGTTTTTTTTTCTATATGAAGTAAAGAAAATTGTTAGCCAGGGTAACCAGGCAATGAGTATGAATAGCAACTAGCAACAAATGATTTTTGTTGCCAACCTTGTAGAAAATAATAGAGGGGAATGTTCTTGTTCTAGTGAAATATTAAACCTTTATCCTTTCTTTCGGATAATGCCAGAACTATCACAAATCTGGAAAGCTGAACTAATTGGCTATTGCACTTTTAACGGTACAAGCTGAGGCCAATCAGATTGACTCGTGGTACTAAAAGAGTTTAGCCTCTTGTATTAATATAAATGGCAAGATATTAACTCCCAGAGTCCTTTGCGTCCAGTGACTATACTGACCTTGAGATGCCCTGCAGAGAGTTTGTGCCTGTCCCAATCCACACGGGCCTGGAAGTCCTTCCTGCAGATTAGGCAATAAGGATGCATGAACGACTTTATCTTCTGAAACACAACGTTGACACAAAGTGACGTGATTGTTCTGGAGCTAGAAATTTGTACACCATGCAATTTCCTTTAGAACAGTACTAATTGACTTTTTTTAGGCAAAGTGTCTTGCTGCCTGTTCAGGTTATACAGATATGTACTAGCTACACTAATGAGCTAGAGATAGGGAAGTTTGAATTTAGAGAACATGTACCTGCATTAGCATCAAAAGAGAGTGGAAAATCATTTTGGAAAAATCACCTTAAGTACTTCAGACCGAAATTCGAACCTCGATCTCCCTGTCACCGGCAGTCTGGTCTATTGCAAGAGTGACGCCATGGATCATGTGACCACCGAAGCGAGTAACAGAATTGTTGTAAGTCAGACCAGCCGACCAGTGGTTCGGAGCAGCGCAGCCATAACTGTCACACCCTAGTTACAGACATGGTTGTGGCCAGTGAAGACACTAGTTACAGACATGGTTGTGGCCAGTGAAGACACTAGTTACAGACATGGTTGAGGTCAGTGAAGACAGTGGTTACAGACATGGTTGAGGTCAGTGAAGACAGGGGTTACAGACATGGTTGAGGTCAGTGAAGACAGTGGTTACAGACATGGTTGAGGTCAGTGAAGACAGGGGTTACAGACATGATTGAGGTCAGTGAAGACAGTGGTTACAGACATAGTTGAGGTCAGTGAAGACAGGGGTTACAGACATGGTTGAGGTCAGTGAAAATAGTGGTTACAGACATAGTTGAGGTCAGTGAAGACAGGGGTTACAGACATGGTTGAGGTCAGTGAAGATAGTGGTTACAGACATAGTTGAGGTCAGTGAAGACAGGGGTTACAGACATGGTTGAGGCCAGTGAATAAACTAGTTACAGACATGGTTGAGGTCAGTGAAGACAGTGGTTACAGACATAGTTGAGGTCAGTGAAGACAGGGGTTACAGACATGGTTGTAGCCAGTGAAGACAGTGGTTACAGACATAGTTGAGGTCAGTGAAGACAGGGGTTACAGACATGGTTGTAGCCAGTGAAGACACTAGTTACAGACATGGTTGTGGCCAGTGAAGACACTAGTTACAGACATGGTTGAGGTCAGTGAAGACAGTGGTATACAGACATGGTTGAGGCCAGTGAAGACACTAGTTACAGACATAGTTGAGGTCAGTGAAGACCCTAGTTACAGACATAATTGAGATCAGTGAAGACAGTAGTTACAGATATGATTGAGGCCATTGAAGACAAAAAAAATTCTAATTACATTCCACAAAATCCTAATCTATCCTACATGTTGTAACAATTTGGTGGCCACACTTCCTACATATCATACCAACTTGTTAATGAATTTTCATTCTTTCTTATACAATAATGGAAAAGATTATATTGTTATTTGAAATTACTCTTGTGAGTTATCTAGTCTTTTCATTATATTATATATTTTAATTGAAGATGTTATCTCCTCCAATCCAGAAAGTCTTCAAAACCACCTTGAAAACCTTCAAGAAGCCATTACAAAGGGAGGATACCCTAAACCTCTCATTAATAACCTACTTCGACTAGCTGAAACTCCACAATCACCCAAACCTGAAAAACCAGATACTATACCTCTAGTGACTAAGTACTACCCAGGCCTACAAAAGATAAACAAAATATTAGCGTCGGGTTTTCACATATTGGAAGCATCCAGCCGTACCAACAATATTCTCAAAAAACCTCCATTCCTTGTGTATAAACAGCCTCCATCACTTAGAAATCTTCTGGTACACCCCAAACTCAAAACTGAAAAGGACACAACCTTCATTCAACCACAACAAGGCTCTCGACCTTGCAACAAAACAGCTTGCAAAACCTGCCAAATACATCATCCAGCAGTCACTTTCTCCAGCAACATCACCAACTCCACCTATACCATCAAAGGCAGTCACACATGTGAGTCCAGTAACCTAATTTACCAATTAGAATGCCAACAATGTACTGCACAATATGTTGGCCTCACCACTGAAACTCTCCGTAAGCGAATGAATGGACACCGCCATGACACTAAAATTAAGAATCCAGAAAAACCAGTTTCAGCACACGCCACCAATCATAACCTCAACTTTGAGAACTGCTACACTGTCAAGGTGTTAAAATCATTCCACAAGACACAATGTAATATGTCTCAGTTAAGAAGATGGGAACTGGCACATCAATGGATCACAAAATCTAGAAAACCACCTAACCTAAATATTCGCTAATCTCAACCCAGAAACTACACCAGCACCACCTACCATCCATAGAGCAATAGAGAATCATTCAGGGAATTTCAACTCCACCAGAGAAGTTTTCATCCTCACCAATCAAGTTGGCATCACTGAAGACAACATCCTGTCCAGTCTAATTACTACTTCCTGAGGAAGATGCTACAATAGCATCGAAATATTGAAGTGTGTGTAAATATGTGTCAGTGTTGTTACTTTTATTTGTGCTCTACCATTTTCCTAATAATCTATCATTTTATTTATCACTAAATGTTTTTGCTCAATGTACTTTTTTCATACATAATATAACTAAATGTGAAATGTTTTATGCGTATTTATATTTGATTTTTTTCTGAATATGTTAATAAATAGTTAAATACACAATATGAACGAAAAATTTAGACAGTTTTATCCTAGGTTTTTTTAACGAATACTAATTCGGCTCGTATTTATGTAAATAATAGAATCGCTTTCAGCTTATAATATCACCACTTTTCCCCTTAAAATAACCTCACCTTTTGCATGTCTCTATTAATACTGTATTGGTCCAAATTTAATGCAATGTTTTTCCCTTTCAATTTTTTTTTTCTATTATATGCGCTGCCTGACATTTTCTATGGAAAAAAACGCCAGATTCCAAGGTATACTTTGTAGCAAGCTGGAACTGTACTGGCTGGTTCAGTACACTCGTCTATAAATAGACTGAACGACAAAACAAAGAGAGAGAGAGTTACTATGAGTAAATAAGTCTAGCAAACTCAAGGTTAAAACGAAGAGAGAAATTTACCCCTCCCCTTTCATTCCTCAAGTGCAGCTGCTCTGGCTGGAACAGTGTGGCATGTCTAATAATAAAATCAAGGTCAAAACAACTGGTAATTTTTTTGACGCGCCGAGCCGTGTGGTTTGTAGAGGGGAGTGGGCAGGCAGGCGAAATCAGTCACATAATAATACTCAAATCTTCCCGCGCAAGCTAAACTAGTGAACGTCTGTTTTTTATACATTATCGTGAGGAGCAACCCCCGCCCTCTTATGGGTAGTAAATATAAAAACTATTATGCCGGTTTCAAATTGAAAGTGATTGTGTTCGCTGAACGGCAAGGTAAGAGAGCTGCTGAAATAGTTTTCAGTGAGTGAAAAGTTAGTGCGAGACTGGCGGAAACAGTTTCAACACTCTTTTTTTAAAGTAAAAGTTTAGTGTGAAATTTTATAAACCAAGACTGAAAAATAGGGTGTGACCATTATACGATGAAACCATTTAGACCAACTTCTTGGACTGAAAAACAGGGTGAGACCACTATGCGGTGAAATATGTTACATGTCGTACCAACCTGGTGGTTGCACATCCTTTATGTCATACCAACTTGGTCGTCGCACATCTTACATGTCGTATAAACCTAGTTGTTGCACATCATACACGTTGTGCCAACCTCGTGGCTGCACGTTCTACATGTCGTACCAACCTGGTGGTCCCAGGTCCTGCGGTGAAGCACCACTCCGCCATAGTAGTGTGTGTCACACATGGCGCAAAACTGCTGGATGCGAGGTTTCTTGGGCTGAGGACTGTCCAACTCTAGCTCCATCTTCTCTGTGTTGAGCTGGACAAAACAGTAACATTGGTTCAATGATGCAGTTGAGGGAGGGAGGGGTGGAGACAAAACAGACTAACCATGTGTGTCGAGGAGTGCTACCTTGAGTTTCTTGCGGAGCAGCAATGTCTTCAGTTTGTAGCCCTCCCGCTGCCTCTCAAAGGTCTCCGTGTGGGGGCGTCCTGTCAGATGTTTGTCAAAACACTAAAACACATAGTCATATATCTCAATGTAAAGAGTTGTTTGGAACAAGGCACAATATAGTCCTGATTATCTCAGGTTCTGTAAGATCTAAGGTTCTGTATTATCCAAGGCTCCGTTCTATCCGAGGTAGTAACACAACCTATGTCTCATGAGAATTGTCTAGAAAATAATCCACATTAAACTGGTTGTCGTTTAGCACGAGTAGCTGAGTGAATTGGTGGGTGACTCATTATTTACAAGTACTGTGGCACCGTCAATATTATTATCTGTGGCTCAAATTAATCGAGTCAGTTGCCTTCCACTGAGCATTACCACTGCAGCTTATTTATTTGTCATGATATTTTTAAATGTTTCTAATCTTGAGTGTAAATAAAGAATGTTGTTAGCATGGTAAAAAAAAACAAAAAAAAAAAAAA
>CABFWO010003536.1:29395-43792 GCA_902155825.1 Timema genevievae
AAAAAAAAAAAACAAGGAAGTTTTGAAACAAACCAGCCGTGGATTGAAATAAACAGGTTTTTGGTTATCTGTGGCCACCTCAGTCTTGTTAACCTCAGAAAACTGAAACTCTAGTGTACTTAAACTATTTTGATCTCAACCCCCTTGTCTTTTCTAGAGCCAAGACCCGCTCCGATCCCCCCGCCACTTTTCTTACATATCCAAAATATGATCATGAATATTGTACAATAGAACAAACACAATCCCCCATTGGTAATAATTATTTTTATTCAATTCAGGTTTTGTTCTCATTCACTAGTTGCATTGGAATGTTTACTTTATTTTTTTGTTATAGCGTGTTTTCATATTCAAATAAATAATATTTACTAAGGGTGTGCAAAGTCCACTTTATCAATTTGAAGAGAAGTCGAATCAAACTTTGATCCAGCTTCAAGGATATCTCATATTATTTGATTCGACTTTGCTTCAAATTGAAAAAGTGGACTAGGCAAAACCCTAGTAACCGAAAGTTTAAAATCTTTTCCTCAGGAATTGTAGATACTATGAGCATTAGGAGAGCTGAAGAAAATAGGGTCTATTTCTTTATTTTCAAAGGGGAATCCTTTTCAGACAAATATTCTCCAATCCTCCTCCTAGTTTTTTAAGCAGTGCGTCTTATTACCTGTTTGGGTTATAAGCTTATCTACTAATTATGCTATTATTTTAGGGATGAGGAAGGTTATATTTAGATAAAGTGTACCCACATTTGTGTGAAGGGAGAGTGGAAAACCATCCTCAGTACTCTGCCCAAGATTCGAACCTCGATCTCTTTGTTGTTGGTAATCCACTATCTAATGTAAGAATGACGCCTTAGACCATGCGGCCACTGAAGTGGGCTTTCCCCTTTAATAAGTGATTGTAATTTTAAGGTGCAGCTTATTTTTGGGTCAATACGGAACACAATTGATGGTCCCAGATAGTGAGTGAACACAGAGTGATACATATCTGATGGTAGTGAGTGAACACAGTGACATCTGATGGTAGTGAGTGAAAACACAGGACCGAATGACAGCACTACAACTCCAGTGACGCTGTTACCTGAGCGTCCCACAGATGTTTGTTACAGATGTGACAGAAGAACAGCATGTCCGGTACCCCGGCGTACTTACTCATAATCTATAACATAATAAACACAAATATAACACTGCAGTAGTGGCGGAGCACTCAATTTAATATATAATAAGTTAATGAGAGTTAAAAATAGAAGGGTAAGAATGTTTTTCAGAATGAACTAACTTAGGAATTGGGTAAATTTAGATGCAAAACATGTATTTGAAATATTTTAGAAATTTTTAATATTAATTTTATCTTTAAGTCCTGAATATTAATAGTTATTAAAGGTGTACGAGTACTTCAGAATATGAACTCGATTTGGAAGGTTTTTCAAAACTTCCTTATATTTCACTTTATTGGATTAGGGAAAAAACTTAACTTTTGCAACAATTTGTATTAAATTTAGTTAACGCTCCATATGTGTAACACCATTTCAAAAAGCTTGTACCAATTTTCAAACATATGTTGGTATAAGGTCGCTGGGGCCCTTTTTGGTTTTAAGGACCAAGCCCTCAAAATTCTCCCCTTTTCCCCATTCAAGATGTTGTCTAGCTATATACTAGCATTGGATGTTTAGTTGGTTTGTAAGTGGTGTGACATCATACCTTCTTCTTCTCTGTATCATCCTTGGTTTTATCTGGATCCTTGCTCTTCTCCTTGCTGTTCCTGGATAATACACAACATAAAGCACAACAACAGTTGATAGTAAACACTCTACTACACTTAGCCTGTATGAATGTAAACTTGGGATTGTTGCACCTGTCAGCCACCTTGAAGAAATTATCATCAATGTTCCTTAAGCTTACTCGACAATAAACATTTTACCACACAATTTAAGCAAGTATATAATTATAAACTATAAATAATGATTCATCGATTTCAAATCATTACATTTCACGAGCTATTTGAGGTCAAACTTGCTATTTTATGCTTTTTTCGCACCTTTGTTAAGGTAGAGTAATTAATTTATGGGACTGAAATTTAATATAACTAGACATGCATATAATTTGTATAAAATAACATATTTACAATATGCTAGAGAAAAATAATTTATAAAAAATATTAAGTTTAAAATTGGTAAAATTACATAATTTCCAATATGTATTTATAAAATTAAGAGTTTGTTTGTATGTCATGAGCGTTGCGCAATATCTTCTTTGTGTTTGATAAAGGCAACAATGCCAAAATATTATTCTATTTGTGTTAAAATGTGTGTGTTACTACTTCTACTATGGAAGACAGAAGAAAGAAAAGATGTCACCTTTGTGCATTGGATTTTTTCCACATTTTTCCTCTTTCCCTAGGTGAGCTTTCTTCATCAAATTTACTCTTAATAGTTTATTTTTCCTTTTTCTTTAGTTTTACCAATTTTCTTTTTTTTAAATTATTTAACCATTGGGCCACCTCATTTTTAAACATCATGCAAAGGTCTGAAATTTAAAATTTAGTAGATCCTGTGTGCGAACACATGCAACTAGGTGCTGGAATTTTAATAATTAGATTTGATTTCTTTTAAATGATTAAAAACGTGTCCGAAAGAAATAAATAGTACGAAGAATTTTTTTTTTATGTTTGTTTAAAGCAAATAAGTGTAGTCAGGGGTAACCAGGCAATCTATTGCATGGTTACCCCTGACATGCCGGGTACTTCTGCTAGTCATATATAAATATTGTTCTTTTTATACTCCGATAGTTTGATTTTATAGCATTGTGTAGTAGATGCCGTTGTTTAGGATTTTTTTTTATCTAGCTCCACATGTTAATTTTTTTAATGTGTCCAAATTAATAATTGAAAAAATATATATCATGAAATTTGTTTGTGTTGACTGTACAGATTGTAGAGACAACACCGACTAGCAGAACATAATATGCCCGGCCAAGGCAGAGGGTCAGATAATCCCAACTAATGACACACCCAGGTAAAGCGGTGTTGCTGTAATGGGCTGAGACATTACTACTTGCTATCTTTCCCAAGATATTCCCCCCAACCCGCACCTATCCATTAAATTCCCTGGCAAGATATTATAGACTCAAACAATCCTAATAATTCTTGTTGTCAAATAACCCTAACGTTGTTGCAACCAGCGTATAACCAGGGTGGAGTTTATAACTAGACTCACCATTCACTTTGCCAAAATACAAAACACTTTTTTTTTAAGTACTTGAGTTTAGGTCGCCATTATTTTCAATGAGATGAAATTCCTTGTGTTTGAAAAATTTTCTAATTAAAATTGCAATTTTTACAAACACTTTATAGAGCAGTGTGGAGGAGTTGACAACAGGTCAAGCTCGCGGCAATTTTCAGTATGTAGTTTTAACTGGCAAATGACAACTCTAGTAGACAAGACAAATGGTGCTACCACCTTTTGTGAAACAAGAAAATATACTTCACGAGAAATCCAAAATTTCACCTGTCGGAGACAGGTCTAATCCCTAGAGTATAAGTTTATTAGACAATACAGATACTGAAGCAGGTCATTATTAACTAAAAAACACCTTTACAAATTAAAATAAGCTTGAGTGACAAGCACATGACAAAAGAAGTTATAAAAGGGGTGAGAAATGCCTGATATTTAGGGTCATATGCAAGAACAAGACTTAGCAAGCTCGGAATAGAAGTAAACTTGAAGATGTGTGGATTTGCTTGCTTGGAAGATCGAGCAGCTCAATGAGGCAATAAAGTTAGTCACATTAAAGTCTGGTGTTGAGCAGGCTTTGGTTGTAATTTTATCATACTCTAATCCTCGAGATGGCACGGTGCACACGGACTATCAAGATGGCACATATTTTTATATTGTTTTGTTTAAGTGAGAGAATATGGCGGCACTAAATTATCTATATTTCAATAAGTCAACTATTCAATTAATATACATTAGTATAATATAATAGATCCAAATGAAAGGTCAATGAAATTACATACTGATCAAACAAACCACACACACCTTTTGGAAATTACCAGTACAGTTAAGTTCTTGATTATTTCTTCCTACGCTCTTATTCACTGCCATAGTCCCAACATATTTTTTTATATAATGGTATTATTCTTGATCTGTTCCAATATAGAGTCATTTCCTCACTGAAAACCGTGTTTTCCACCTTTTCCTCCATTTTAACAAATCTTTGTGTTTGTTTATATTTACGAGCAAAATCGGCACAACAAAACACAGTGAATCAAGATAATTTTAATCTCTGCTGGCAGGGTGTGGTATCTCTGGATAAGATTTCCCTACTTGACTGCTATTCAGACGATCTAGCACAGCAGCTGTTAGACTTGACTTGTGCTCCGGCCAAGCTCAGCATCGTTCTTGCAAACAACCCTTAGTTTCCTGCCTGCCTTAACAATACACCATCCACTTTTTTACTTTATCAGTTTCAAAAATTTGATAGCTAATGTGATGCTTTCTACTTAGTGACATTATTCTTAGCATGATTTGTATCTAATGTAAGGGTTTCCTGTCCGCCGGTTGACTGCCAGGCACTCGCCATGTGTGCGTAAGCAAAGTGTTGATGTGTGACACATACATAACTAGAGGATTTGTGGACTTAAGAATGTAGTGTAGTGTTTGAAGGTATGGACTTCCAGGCAACCGGGTGACAGCTGAATCCCAACCCTATGTTACAATGACGGTCATCGTCTCAGTTCCCTTCTCTTTAGTAAGCCTAAAAGTAATAATCGTTCAGCCATTCATTAAATCTATCCTAGACAAACCTTGCACTTTGTAGTCTCACAAGTGATGGATACTTAAGTGACAATTATACACATTACACATTACTTTAGATGTTAACGTAGGTGATTACACTTATAATTTTTTTTTCCATAAAAATATTTTTATATCTGTTATTCTAAGTTTTTGCTGTTTAAAAGAGCTGGTCAACTATTGCAATTGTAAGCTGCAAGATTAGAAATTAATATTTTAAATAGTTTATAAGTATAAATTTTGGAATTAATTTGAGACATATCTCTAATAGTGTGGTGGTCACGTTAAAAAAAAATTCATGTCAGACTGGAAACATACAAAAAGAATAATCAATTTAACAATTTAGTTTTATCAGTATTTCATTCCAAACCTAGTTTAGTGTTCGACTCCCACTCTAGTTAAATGCGTTCGACTCTCACCCTAATTTAGTAAGTTTTCAACTCTCCTGTTATCAAAGAGGAGCTGAGTGTGGATCAAATGTTGGTTATTTATGTAAGTTGGTGGACCTGCATGATTTCTATAATTGTATGCAGCTAGTCCTGACTTTTATTTAATGCTAATAATGTGTGAACAATGTGGTGAAGCCAAATGTTTTCATGCATCACTGCATGAAATAAGCGACATTAGAACCTCCACTGTCTTGATTGGGTGAGTGCTCCAACATATTCTGGGCCAACTTGATACTCCTTGTTCTTCTGGAAAAACAAGTTCAGAAAACTGAATTATCTTGTTTACAACTCAGCGGTTTCAACGGTCTTACCTTTTCTTGTCAACGGCTTCATCCTTTTTACCAGCCGCTTTGCCGCGCATGGGTTGTTTGTTGCTGCCACCTCTGCCCCTGGCTCCCATGGTGCCACGGCACCTTTGGGTCCCTGTTGTGCGCTCCCTGTAGGGCCCTCCTGTTCGACCCCTCTGGGGTCCCCCACGCCGGACTTGGCCCTGTTGTGGTCAGGTCATGATTAGCGAGGGGGAGGGGAGCGCTGTGTGATTGGCTCACACCTTGTGGGTTTAGCACCACAAAAGACAAGGACCCAATTCTGGGGCATAAGGGAGTAATGGCGGCCACAGTGAATGATAGGCAGTGGATGTGCCACGTCTTATCACTGTTGAATTGCACAGCATAGCTGCACGAGTTATAGGTGCATTGCACAATATAGCTCATGACAGGTTTTTACCCTCTTATAATGAGAACAAAATGTATTACAACATTAGTGGATGGAGGCCCAGTGTGGGAATCGCTGGCCAGAGTAAAACTCTTGATAGGTGTCATGGCTAAAAAGAGGTGATCCACAAACTTGTCACGAGCCTGTGTGACATAATTCAATGGTAGAAGCCCCCATGCCGTGACATGGGTCTGTCATCTAATGACCGATGATTATGAGGTCCCCTCAGGGATGAGTAGTCATAGATGGTAGTGTCTGCACGAGGAACATGTCAGTATTAGCCACACCTTTTATTACCTGGAGCTTCCTTGCCAAAATGTAGGAATTGGTTATGTTCCCAGAATTTTTTTTTTATAAATGTATGATTATAACAAGTTGTCTAATTTTAAAATAATCTACTTGAGTGTCCGAAGGACAGGACTAGCTGGTCAAGGTCCTACAGTAAGGTCTGACCTATCGCTACCTAGCTCCAAAGGACAGGACTAGCTGGTCAAGGTCCTACATTAAGGTCTGACCTGTCGCTACCTAGCTCCGAAGGTCAAGACTAGCTGGTCAAAGTCCTAAAGTAAGGTCTGACCTGCTGCTACCTCTTCGAAGGACAAGACTAGCTAGTCAAGGTCCTACAGTAAGGTCTTACCTGTCACTGCCTAGCTCTGAAGGACAGGACTAGCTGGTCAAGGTCCTACAGTAAGGACTGACCTGTCACTACTTCTTCGAAGGACAGGACTAGCTGGTCAAGGTTCTACAGTAAGTTCTGAGCTGTTGTTACCTCTCTATAGAATTCATTGTTGTGGTAGTCCCCATATTTTCGATTCGGGTATTGGCCCCTCTGCCCGTAATTTGACCCTCCTCGGCCACTGCCAGGCTGACCCCTGTCTGTGTAGCCATGCACCTGGAACAGAAACTCGACAACTTTAGTTCCCTCACCCCACTGATATAAGGCTAGGGCCTTCCCCATGTTACCCGAGTTAGTTGCGTCTGCAGCCCATGTTACCTGAGTTTGTTGTGACTGCAGTAGCGTGGAGATGAGGTTACTAGCGATGGCGAGGGTGGCTTCGGGTGATGTCAGCTGGCTCAAGAAGTTATCCTGACTGGACTGTCTGGACTGGAACTCTTGCCTCCACTGGGGCCCTTGATATGGGTACCTGTTGGAACTACCCCTGTGGTAACCAGAGCCCCGCCGAGAAGAGCGTTGCTGGGGCATCTTGACTGTAACAAAGTGTTATATATTTTCTTATTCCTTTCTCTGTGTGTGTGTTGGTCTCTAATCACTTTCAGTGAAGTTACTTCAACCAGTTAAATAACAGCCTTTAATTCTCTACCTAGAAATTTGATAAAAGTATAGTTAAGTTCATTTAAAAAAGGTATCAAAAGCTTCCAACAATAGGCCCACTTCCTTATCTATGGATTACTAAATAATATCTCTTTGCATTGTTAATTAAATGGACTAAGAATGTAAATACATTATTATTGTAATATTTTTACATCCACCATTGTAGCAACATGAGCTTCCAGTTTTCAGATAGCAGCCTTCCTATGAAAATCAAACTGTGCCTGCAATTGCATGTAGGGAGAGGGGTAATCCATTTAGTAAAAACCACCCTCAATACACCCAACTGGGATTCAACCCCTGATCTGCCCATCATCAGCAGTCTTGTCTATTTCAAGAGTAAAACTTCTCTCCTCCCCTTTTGGTTGACCTTATTCGTAACATTGTGTTATGCATTTGTAGCATTCCTCTATAATGAGCCATAATTAGAGGAACATGTAGAGTTATATAATGATACATAATAAAAGGAGCATGTAGCACTCTATTATGGGCCATAATAAGAGGAACATGTAGAGTTATATAATGATACATAATAAAAGGAGCATGTAAGCACTCTATTATGGGCCATAATAAGAGGAACATGTAGAGTTATATAATATACCATAGTAAGAGGAACATGTATCACTCTATAATGGGCCATAATAAGGGGAACATGTAGAGTTATGTAATACACCATAATAAGAGGAACATGTAGAGCTCTAATGAGCCATAATAAGAGAACATGTAGAGCTCTGTAATGTGCCATAATAAGAGGAACATATAGAGCTCTAATGATCCATAATAAGAGAACATGTAGAGCTATGTAATGGACCATAATAAGAGGAACATATAGAGCTCTAATGAGCCATAAGAGGAACATATAGATATATATGAGCCACCATAAGAGGTACATGTAGAGATATATGAGCCACCATAAGAGGAACATGTAGAGATATATGAGCCACCATAAGAGGAACATGTAGAGATATATGAGCCACCATAAGAGGAACATATAGAGATATATGAACCAACATAAGAGGAACATGTAGAGCTATATAATGAACCATAATAATATAAACATGTAGAGCTCTATAATGAGCCACAATAAGATGAACATGTAGAGCTCTATAATGAACCATAATAATATGAACATGTAGACCTTTATAACAGACCATAAATAATATGAACATGTAGAGCTATATAATGAACCATAATAATATGAACATGTAGAGCTCTATAATACACCATAGTAAGAGGAACATGTAAATCTCTATAATGGGCCATAATAAGAGGAACATGTAAATCTCTATAATGGGCCATAATAAGAGGAACATGTAAATCTCTATAATGGGCCATAATAAGAGGAACATGTAAATCTCTATAATGGGCCATAATAAGAGGAACATGTATTACTATTTAGCACCGCATCTTATTACTCGTTTGCATTATACACTTAAGTACTAATTAAGCTAATGGATTAGGAATTGGGAAGGTTGAATTTAAAGGAAGTGAACCCACATTTGATTGGAAAACCATTTAGGAACCCAGTTCACCCGACCAAGATTCAAACCTCGGTCTACCCGTCCTCGGCAGTCTGGCTCAACACGAAACTAGTGTGTTAGCCAACTACGCCACCAAGGCGGGTATAGGAACATGTAAGGCTCTATAATAAACCAGGTAGAGGTAAGGGTGGAAGTAAGAATGGAGGTAAAGGTGGAAGTAAGAATGGAGGTAAGAGTGGAGGTAAGGGTAGAAGTAAGGGTGGAAGTATGAGTGGAGGTAAGGGAGGAAACACCAAGTTGGGTTCGTTTTATGATGGTTCAATATAACAGAACAGAATACAACATGATGCCTTGTCAGTAATACAAGTGGGCTTGAGCAAATCAATGAAAGACCTGGTTATAAAGGATGGCTAGGTTCACCATTGCTCTAGCAGTCCTTGAGTGATACTTAGAAGGGTAGCCGTGTTTTACTCATAGCGGCATCTACCAAGTCTAGCTCTACCTTGCGTTGTGTTATTCATCTAACCCATGTTCCCTTGGAACTCTACGTTGACCTTAGCTGTATCATTCTAGACCTCGGCCCTAGCTTGCTCGCCACAACCTGGATACGATCTGGGACTCTTCCAATGGTATGTCCCTGTGAACGAGGTAGTGGAAACTATACTGGTTCCCAAGGAAGGACTTATGTCATAGTCCTCCCCCCTTCCCCTACTTCTCTCTGGAGTCGAAAACCCAAAAGGTTATATACTCGGTTCTGAGGTCCCCCTCTCCATTAATATTAAGACAGCTTTTAAGTTTGTGTTGACAATGTTATACGATTTGGCTGCTGTTTAACATGTAAAGAATTACTCCACAGACTGTTTGTATACAATGCTGAGTCAGCCATTCTCCCCACCTGAGTTTAAAATGCTTGTGCAACACCTGATGTTACATTACTACATTAATAATTAACAATCCAAATAATGCTAGGTACTTACACTATTAACTTTTCAATCTAGTTATTTGCATTCTTATAAAACCATTGTTAGAATATAACTTTGGCTAGAGATATTATTATTACCGTTAACCTGGAAGCCAATGGTATACTTTTTTTTGTTTAATTTTTAATAGAATCACATAATATAGGGAATTTTAGAATTATGCAGAATGGAGTGGATTGAGAAGGATTACTTCCTATTAGAAGTAGTGGGAGGAGTTGTAGTATTCTTACAGGCATATTACCCAATTTACCTCAATTTTTAAGTGTACCCGCAAAATGGGAAGGTTGCGAGTCAGGAAGGGGTCATCGTGGGTTCACGAGCCTGGTATACTTTAAGAACTATTTTTTTATGAGATCCTTTTTTGTTGTTGAACTGTTTCCTCACAATTATACATGAAAAATAATAAGTATGTTACATAAGAGACACAGTTCTCTCGGAATAATGAAATCCTGTGTCAGTCAAGCTCTTCAGAACAGTCCACAATGAGTTTACACATATGTTTTGAAAGTCAGCTTCGCTTGTGTATAGCAACATACCAATACATAACATTTAGCAAAATATCAGTACTGGTTAAGTAAGCATGAAACATTATTTAAGCTATAAGTAGGTGCGAAACGAGGACAAGAGGTTTCTTGTTTTCGGAGAGGCTTTGGAGAGTTTTAAGAGATTATTTATAGTTGACGGCAAGAACCATAGAGGCAGGAATTATGTAGCACTTGTCCAGTATGAGGTGAAGTAGTTCACTGACATAGACATATTCAAGGACTGTTTGCTAGAATGACTGAATGGGACTATAACTTTCGTAATATTTTACCAATTAACTACCTACACGTACTTTAGTTGGAGGGCCACCATTGCATCGCGTCACAAATATATTGCTTGTCCATTACATCTATTTTTGGTACAAATACATTGCGGGTCCATCACATCGTGTTTCCCCCACCTCTCTACATACAGCTAACCTTACTCTGACATACAATCGATAGGAATTAAACCGCGTTACAAATACATTGCATGTCCATTACATCGCGTTTTGTTAGGATAGTGTGCCTGAGCTTTGAAGTTAAGGCTGGTTGCAAGGATAGCGTGCCTGACTCTCTTCTCTGACTCTCACTATGAAGGGAGAGCTGGTTGCAAGGATAGCGTGCCTGACTCTCCCCTCTAGACTCTCACTATGAAGGGAGAGCTGGTTGAAAGGATAGTGTGCCTGACTCACCTTGTTGGCAAAGTTGATTACAAGGATGGTTAGTATATTGAGTTTGCCACTTTTGGCAACCAAATTTTCACAAGAAACAATTTGTTTTAGATTGTGTTAACATTTTTCTTTTAACCGTTTTTACAGCCGTCTGATAACTGTCACTTACCACCACTATTTCTATTACTAAATAGTGTATACCAACTATTGAAACATTAGTTCTCACACTGGTTTATTGTTTGTCTCAGTATAAATGAAGGTTGTGTACAGGTCTCTGAAACATTAGTTCTAACACAGGTATATTGTTTGTCTCAGTATAACTGAAGGTTGTGTACAGGTCTATGAAACATTAGTTCTCATACGGGTCTATTGTTTGTCTCAGTATAACTGAAAATTGTGTACAGGTCTATGAATTATTAGTTCTCACATGGGTCTATTGTTTCTCTCAGTAAAAATTTCTTGTTTTTATGAAAAATTCTTATTTAAGGGTAGTAATAGCTATTTGAAGATAGAGTTAAAACCATAGTAGTTTATCTTAGAAAGGATGTAGGCCTACCATTTATTTTAGTAATTTTAGCGATATCATTCTAAATTGTTTTGATAGGTATAAATGAGGCTATTAGCACCTGAACTTGCGATTGTTGTTACTTATAAAACCCATGTACTTCTTTGTTTTTCACAATGTCATATGAAAATAATTTCTAATTAAGTTTTTATCAAATCATTAATAGTTGATAGGAGTTACTGGTATGCATTGGTGTTTGATGTGCAAAACTTATATAAACTCAACTAAATTTAAAACAAATAACTCAAACAAATTTTAAATAAACTTCATCATAGCCGAGATGCCTTGAGAACCAACTCTACAATACACCATAATTTTGTTTTTTACTTCTCTGGAAAAAATTGTTTATATAAAATGGTATATTTTTTATTTGTAGATTATATTCTTATTTTATTATTTAATATTTGCTTTTCATTGAAACACAGCAATTTGAATTTACAAATTCAAGTCTCCGAGTTTTTTAAGGACATTAGATTTCTGGCAAGCTAGAAACTCTCCCCCTCTCAGGGGGAGTCGGTTGAACCTATATTCCTATTGGTTGTACGTCAGAGTAGGGTTAGCTGTCTGTAGAGAGGTGGGGTAAATGCAACGTGGTGGACCTGCAATATATTTGTACCAAATACGTGATGTAATGGACATGTGATGTAATTGTACACACCCACTTTAGTCTACAATAAATCCATCAACACAACAAGTATAACTATTTTAAACACTTCTACCCGACAACTCCCACTCTTTCATAAGCTATCCTGACAGAATGACATATAGATAATGGGTAGAGCAGGGAAGGGAGTCAGGCAGCGACCTTACCTACTTTAAATACGAACCACAATTTTATTTATGTACGTACACAACTAGGCTAGGTACCATACCTATATGCTTATGATACTGCGTTTTTTGTGGGTTTTTTACATTCGGGCTGTATGTGTAGCCTACTAATTAAGCTAATGCACTGGGAATGGGGAGCCTGAATTTAGAAAGTTTGCCCATATTTGAGTGGGAGGAGAGTGGAAAACCATTTAGAATAAATCACCGTCAGTACACTCGACCAGGATTCGAAATCCGATTTCTGTCACCACCAAAGCGAGTATGCCTATCTGGGACTTTAACTAGAGATGGTGTTTTTGGTGAATATTCCGGCAGCCTGTAGTTTAAAGCCTGTCCGATCAGAGTGAAGGGACAAGACTGTCAATTCGAACTGAATATTTGGCAGTCAACAGTCCACACCTTCAGTTAGGATCTGACCGTCCACAGATTGCAGGATGACTGTCGTGAATGGGCACCATAAAGCCCCATCTATAGTTTTCCTATCTGCAGTCCTTAGAAATTCTATTTGCATACATACAATTTGTATCCTTAACCATGTGATTGTGCCAACCAACGAGATAATCAGAGACTTTATCCCAATAAACCTCTTCAAAATAAAATCATCTACAGCAAGGAGAAAGTGCCAAGCAGTCAGCTGATAAATAAAAAAAATTAAAGCAACTCTTTTGAGAAAACATCTTGGATATATGATACTTGAAATGTATAGTTTAAGTACAATCACAATAAAATTACCGTAAAGTGGGGCTACTTTGACACACGGAACTAATAAAAGATTTAAAATGCGACTACTCCCTGAACTTAGCAGTGAATGCCTTATATTTAAAATCGTTAGATGCAGAATTTCAGTACCTTTCAGAACATACACTTAGATATATGATATTATGAATGGTTTAATAACAGGATTATTTTTTCTTCGTTGCCAAAAAACTGCAAAAAAATTTCAGGCCCAAACTTTTATGTGCCCAGGTCATACCACAACATGTAGGCCTATCATAATTTTAAGTGTTACATCTTGTAGCCTGGTTTATTAGCATTATTTTGGTATATTGGATACCTTTTACCTATGTGAAAATAAACAATTTTACCAAAAGTTTACAAAGTAGTAGTGCATATAACCCGAACGGGTAGTAAGACGCGGTGCTAATAATAATAATACAAAGTAGTAATTTTTTTTTGCAAAAGTGGGCCTACTATGAACACACACTTTATTGGGGAAAAAATGTATTTTTGTGGAAGATATTGTTATTTTGTTCTTTTCTCTGTTGCAGAAATGAACATTGAAGTGTAATATTGGAGTTTTAAAAAGATTAGTACTGTTTCACTGTGTGTTTTAGTGTATTTGAACATGGCGCACAGATATAGGCGTAAGCTCGGTGCCCGGCACTATAAAGATTTCAGTGAAGAAACTTTGAATCAAGCATTGGATGATATTAGTAAAATCAGAATGACTTACAGGAATCCCTAGTGGTTTATTTGAAGAACATTATTAGGTACCTTTAATTTTCATGATAGTGTTTATTTTGTTATAATGGGTCATTTTAATGATCCCAAATATTTAGGCATTTTCCCTGAGAGTGAGTTTTTTGTGTATCACTTAAATTTTCAGATAATTTTGTCAATGTTATACAGCTCTTTTACTACTAAAAAAAGCACTTTATTGCATATCTAAACCTATTTCCTACTGATATATGATTGTTTTCAAAGGTCAATGTCAGTTTATAGACATTAGCAGAGAAAAAGGACCGTAACCGTCAATGAAAATAATTTAACTCAATAAGATTTTTATTCCAATGTGTTCATAAGAGCCATCCCTACCTTTGTATTGAATGTGTCACCCACCAGTGGGGCCACTATGAACATGCACTTTTTTTTTATATCCATGAGCCCAAAAATAAAACAAACATGCATATCTTGTGTGTATTAGAGCCCTGTACAAGTAAAACAAAAATTGTTAGATTCTTAACAATACCTGGGGTTTTACATGAAAATAACCACTTTAATGTAATATATCAATTAACACAATTCGAGCTACAATACTAGCTCCAACCGATGTTTTTTTTTTTTTT
>CABFWO010003536.1:47219-58761 GCA_902155825.1 Timema genevievae
GGGGGTTAGGGGGATAGCTTAAACTGTAGTCAAACATTTTAAATTTTAACACAATTTTTAAAAGATTACACAATATTATCATAGTCATTCAGAGCATCAAATATTTAATTTATACATAGTCATCACATTTTACATACTCATTAATTACATTCTTTATTTAACACAATATATTGAAATGAGTACTGGGTACAGTACAGACTATGTGCAATTCACAAATATGTTTTAGTTACGTGTAGAACAATTATTATTGTACACCTATATCTCAAATCCGGGACATTTAGCACAGGGCTGTGAGTTACATGGGTTTATAAGCATCACTTTCTCAATAGACTTGTTGGTTGGGGGAGGTCGGGGTTGGAATCCCTGATTGTTGTATTGAGGGTAGCTTTTCCAAATGGTTTATTTCTTTACCTCCACACAAATGATGTACATTTCTTCTAAAATACACTTCCTAATTTCTACCCCATATATGTAAATATGTGGATAGCCCAGAAGGGTAATAAGAAGTAGAGATGGGCAGAACGGCTCAGAGTGATTCAGTTCATTGAAATGAGCCGTTCATTTTTATCTTTCATGAACAAATACTTGTGTTGCAGCTCATCGTTCGCGACTGACCGTTCTTCAACTAGTGGATCTTCGTTCGCGACCGACCTGATACCGGCTAGTGGCCCATCGTTCGCGACCGACCTACGGCTTTCAATCAGTCAGTTACCAGTATCAATTGGAGAAACACATAGTGTAAATGAGCTATTCCCTTCGCATCAAAGGCCTGCTTTCAGGGAGAAGTTTTTAAAGATTATTAAATTATTATTATTATTATTATTATTATTATTAAATTATTTCTCATTAATCAAATCTAAAACATCTTAAAAGTAGCACTTTATTTATTTTGATTAATTACATAGTTTATTCAGTGGTATAGTTGTATTTAAATGAAAATATATTTGTTTTAAAAAATAAAATGCTACAAAGAAAAAGTAAACTTTGGGATCACTTTTCCGAAATAGAAGACAGAAAAGCAAAGTGTGGGTATTGTTCACAAATCTTCAGTGTAGCGTGTGGTTCTACTGGGAACTTAGTGAGACACCTTAGAGCAAAACAACCTACTGTCCCTATTTTTAGAAGTGAGTCTCCTCATAAGTCAATGCCATCAATTGATCAATCCACATTAAACTTAGTGAGAAAACTGTCAACGATGTAGATATAATAGATATAGAAGTGAATTCAGACATTAATCAACCATCTACGTCAAAACAGGCCTCAAAACAGCAACAGGTTAATATACTAGACTATGTTAGTATCAACAGACCCAATTTCAATTCAACGCTCAAAATTATTAGATCAATAGCTGATCAAAATGATAGTCAAAGAATACCATCCATTAAGTATTGTTGAGGATCCAGAGTTCAAAATTTTTATCATTATGCTTTGTCCAGGTTATATCCTTCCATCTCGTAAAACGGTTTCTTCTAGTTTGGTCCCGCAACTGTATCAGTCAGCTTTAGAGAAAGCGAAAATTAATCTGAAAGAAGTTTCAGGAGTATGCCTTACCACAGACTCATGGACCTCATTCAACAATGAGAGCTTTATTGCCATTACAGCACATTTCATAAACAGTGATTGTTGTGAGCTCCGTTCAGTACTACTAGGGTGTATTGTTTTTCATGATAGACACACTGCAGAAAATCTTTCTGATCATTTGAAAGATACCGTGAAAGAATGGGGCATTGAAAAGAAAGTAGTTTGTGTAATAAGTGACAACGCTGCTAACATCACTGCTGCAATACGTCTTTGTAGCTGGAGACATTTACCATGCTTTGCACATTGTGTTAACCTTGTTGTGCACGCATCACTGAAAAATAATTTAAATGATGTGGTTACAAAGATCAGAACTATAGTTGAACATTTTAAGAAAAGTTCCCATGCCCTTTCAAAATTGCACTCTATGCAGGAGCAGATGGGATTGCCAGCACTTAAATTGAAAACCGATGTTGTCACGCGATGGAACTCGACCTTTGATAAGCTCAACAGAATAATCAAAGTGAAAGACGCAGTTGTTTCCACACTAGCCATCTTACAATGTGACTTGGCAACATTATCGCCTCATGAGTGGATTTTAGCCAATAAAGCTACGGAAGTACTTAAAGTATTTCAAGAGGTCACTGAAGAAATTAGTTTTGAAAAAACTGTTTCCTTATCAAAAGTTATTCTTTTTGTTAAGGCAATGAACAATAAAATGCTTCACTTCACCAGAGACAAAACTCTGCCTCCAGAAATAAGTCAGTTTGTAGAGACGTTGACAGATTTGCTAAACAAACACTTCAATGACATTGAAGATAATGATCTTACAGCCCATGCAACACTTCTTGACCCTAGATTTAAAAGGCATGGGTTCACCGACGAGAAGAAGTATAACACCGCTTATACTTCCCTCAGACAAAAAGTGTGCAGAATCCGCATAGAGGTAGAAGATTCAGCTGAGCCATTATCACCAATGCAACCAAACAACTCTACTTTCACTTCATCATCTTTATGGGAGGACTGTGTGAAAAAAACTATTGCAGTTCATAACCCAACCGTAGCAGGAATAATTTAGTTGAACAAATATTTAGAGGAACCTTTATTAAACCGCAAAAAGGATCCCTTGACCTGATGGAAAGCGAGAAAAATGACTTATCCTCGACTCTTATGAGGTTGTGCTGAGATTATTATGCATTGTGGCTACTTCATTGCCCTGTAAAAGAATATTTTCGAAAGCAGACCAAGTCCTAACGCAGAGAAGAAACCGATTAAAATCATCTAAGATATCAGAAATTTTGATTTTAAACAATAACTTGTAGGCAAGTTAACCTATCACCGGCATTTATACTTGTGGCCTGCGAGCCGCATGTGAACCGATCCATGATTCTGTGCAGCCCACAAACCTTTTGATGAACCAATATTATATAATGTGGTCTGATTCTTCTTTTTATAAGTATTGTTCAAATTTGTGATTACGACATTTTGAAATTGTACATGTGTGTGTGAACCGCTGTTTTCACTTAAGAACATGAAGTTATCAAATATAAAAGTGACTTCAGCACAAAAGTTGATATGCACACCATTGCTGCAAATAAAAGGTTTCATGTGTATGGGGGGAAATATAAGGTAAGTTTTAGTTAATCATAGTTTTCTTTTTGTAATAATAAGGATCTTTAAGCAAAATGAATTTGTTTAGTAGGAATTTATTTCAATGCGTGCTATTTTTGTGAAAATGTAATTGAGAATTTCAAGATAGCTTTGACAAGATTCAAGTAAAATAAAAATTATATTTAAAATAAAATAAAACAAAACATAGTCTTTATCATACAAATAATATTTAAAAAGAGTGGTTAATATAGCACCAGTTTTTCGATTATTGATAGTTTTTTAGTACTGCGTCCTACTATCAGTCCGGGCTATTGGTACGCTTAATTATGTATTAATAACGCTAGTGGCTAAGGGATAAGATTATATAATTATACATAGGAAGTATACATGCATTCCAACCTTATATTTCTCATATAGTAATTAGTTATTAGTCTATTTTTACTAACACAATTGCTAAATATTTTGCTGGACAAATAGAATCAGTCGGCACCCCGGATTCAGCCCATGGGCCGTAGGTTGTGGTGCGTTGCCTTAGACCACATGGGTAGTGATAGTTTTAAAATATTTGAATTTCTAAGGATGCATTTGTATTTACCTCTTGTAGCTTTTATCCTAATGACTACCCCTACCAGTGAGGACAATGTTAATTATTGTTTGGTTTTAGACACGAGTAGGGGGGCGCAGAGGTAGATTTACTGAACAAAGAGAAAAAACTTCTTATCTCATTATTTCTGCGACAGAGGTGGGTCAAATTCTCCCGATTGTCTTGTGTCATTCAATTCGAACTATTTCAAGTCGATAAGGTGAACTAGTTCGACTCGTTCACCTAGAGGATCCATTCAATTTAAACCAGTCGTTCGCGAATGACACATCTCTAATAAGAAGTGGTGCACTCAAAAATAAAACACATTTAGGAACACACAGCCTAACTACACATATATTACAACACTTAACAAAAGTCCTACACCTATCTCAGGTGTTAGTGCGTCTAGCCACAGAAATAAAGTTCCAAGGCTTGAATCCTTGGTAAATTTGGAGTTTTTTGTACTGGGTGTTGTATCCGTTTTAGAATTAAATTAGTTTGTTCTGATATTGAATGTTAAATAACGCAAGCTAAAAATTTATTTTACGTATCCAAATTTAACTAAATTTCATGAAGAAAAAATTGCTCAATTTTGATTATTTGTACATCTTATCTAAAGTTATAATCATAATTTTTAGATTTCATTTATTTGGGGTTTTCCTTGGTTGGTTATAAATGTGTGTATTACTAAATATATTATCTAAATAACCCGTTCTTCTCACGGGCTGTGTTTTATAACACACATCCAATATTAAAATAGATGTTACTATACTGTTTTTTGGGAATTGTAGTGAGGAGCCTATTTCCAAAACACATCTTGTCCATCAGGTACATTTTTCGGTAAATCAAGAAAAATGTTTAGCTATATTAATAGTAAAATAATTGTGAATGTTTTTGCTTTATGTGTAGACTTTTTAACATTGCTTGGTGACATCTATAGTATAATAATCTATAATATTTCATAAAAGACAAGCTGTAGATTGTTAAAGAAATATGAGGCTATAATGTCTGTTTGTTAAATGAACAATAAATTTGTGACAAATAATAAATCAATTACAAGAAAATCTCGTTTAATGAAAGCACCCCTTGCATGCGTTGCAGAACTTTCTTTCTAATGACACCACTGGGCTTAACAGCAATTCCTTATTGTTAGGACATAGGCCACTTGAAGGATATAGAACTCTTCAAGATAAAGGAGTGTATTATTTGATAAGAATACAAAAGGGTGGTGAATACAAAGATACAAATTTGACACCAGGAAATATATAATTTCATTTTAATGAACAATAATAAAATAATATAATCTTGAAGTTAACAAACACAGTAAAATATTATTTACAAATCATACACATTACACAAATTAAACTAAAGAATGTTAATAAAATACTGGTTATCATCACACTATTTATACTCACTCAAAGAGCGTGCAATGAGCATGCACATCCAGTCAACTTGAAGTGAATGCGCCATGACCTTTAGTTGAACACACGGTGCTAATTTAAATTAATGTACTTTGGGTCTAAATATAAGTATTAATGTATGTATGGAAGGACAGGAGAGAGAGAGGTCAAAACAATGAATCTCTTTGTCCAATGGTATATGTTATCTACTACAGTAGGAGAGGTGGTAACAGCCAGCAGAAGGTTCTATATTGCAAACAATGGCTGTTAGTCGATAATGTCAACCTCTCAGAAATAATTATTTATAGAATATAATTTAAAAGAAAATAATAATAGCCATGTTTCGCAGTTGACCTGGTATTAATGTTTATGACCACAGCATTTTCGCGGTTGACCTGGTATCAATGTTGATGAAATGTTTTATGACCATGATGATACCAGAGCTCGGTTTGGTAACGCTTTCCTTTGGTTACGACCAATGAGTTGAGAATTTGTGTGCCGATTTTAAAACAGCTTCACTCCTCCTGTTATATTTAAACGAGTATAACTTCATAATCAATGGATTTTATGTTATACAGTATGTAAATTAAAATGGACAGAAATTAATATCTAGAAATACATGACAATAAGTAGGTACCTACTTAAAAACAGTTTAGTTATGGTTAAAAGAAAGTGAGTATTATTATATGACCTAGTCCTATTTACTCTAACACATGTACTTTATGTTTTCTGTAGGCTATTTTTGGGAAGATATGTTTAGCTCGATAGGTTGTGTAAATATTAGGACTAGTTAAAATAAGCACCATAGGTTTACATAAATTAACCTACCAGTTGTTAGATCTACTCTACCCAAATCATCATTTTTGTTTACGAAAAACAAAAATCGAAAGTCGTTTTCGCGCTCCACCTTGGTCAAAATCACTTGGTCGAAAGCACTCGATACCAAGACATAACCAAGTCAATCGTGAAAACTCGTGTAATTATTTCTGAGTAATGTTGACATTAGTCACCATCAACCATTGTTCCCAATAAAGAACCTTCTGCCAACTGTCACCATTTCATATGTCGGTGATGGGGTATAGCAATGTAAAGTGTGAACTGTGTTCTATTTGTCTAGTAGCATTAGTGTGAAATGTGAACAGTGTTCCTATCTGTCCAGTAGCATTAGTGTAAAATGTAAACTGTGTTCCTCTTTGTTCAGTAGCAGTAGTGTAGTGTTAAATGTGGATAGTGTTCTCTTTTCACTCTCAGGGCTGCCACTATTTTATCAATACAAAAATCCCCTGCACTTTCCAGGAGTAAATTCCATTTTCCCGGATATTAAGAGTAGTGTCAAGTCGTTGGTAATTAGAACAGGAATCTTTGACCTTGATGGGGAAATGTAGTCAATATAAAACCTTATGTTTAAGGGTACAGGGGGAGGGGAGAGATAAGATACGTGTTAGAATCAGCAAACTTTGGGCTCAGTTCAATTTTTATTCTAGGAAAAGGCTCGATATTTAAAAATTTTGAAGTTAAATTCTCGAATTCACAAGTAGGCTATATTGTTTTTATGCCCCGTATTTAACCGATTTTCCAGAGTGGGTTGCAGCCTTGAATAGTGTGTCATTCCTCTCTTCCTGTATCTTATTCCATACATACAAATTTAATATATTAAAATCTTACAAATGATTTGATGTGTATAGCTAGTTATATACAATTTACAAAAAAAAAACTAGTTTCTCAAAAGAATGCGTCCCAACATTGTGTGAAAAAACGCACGAATTGTATAAAACCATTCTTCTCTGCCGGTTAGGTTGAGAGCAATAGCAGCCTTTACATAACAAGAAGTCCGTAGAGTATCGTATTCACAAGACCAGTTCCTGGTTACAGAGTCTCGTGTCAAGACCTGGATAAGGGTTACTGACAAATGTTAGTTAACCAGGGATTCGTAATAGTGACCAATGGAACGTGTTAACTCTTTTAGTGCCATGAGCGGATGATTGGTCCCGCCTTCTACTGGTAAAAGTACCACAAGCCAATCTGATCATCTCTGTCTTCTACTTGTTCAAGTGCCACAAGCCAATCTGATCGTATCCGCCTTCTACTGGTAAAAGTGCCACAAGCCAATATAATCGGCTCCGCCTTCTATTGGTAAAAATACCACAAGCTGATGTGATCGGCTCCACCTTCTATCATAAAAGAGACAGAACCAATGTGATCAGCTTTCCAGATTTGCGCTAATTCTAGTGTTACCCAATAGATAGGGTAAGAGTATTTTTTCTCCACTAGAACGAGAACATTCCCTTATTTTATAAAACAGTATATGTAGATAAAAATGATAGCAATCATAAAAATTGCTTCTCAAAGAACATTTTGTTAATACTACTTGTAAAACCTTTCAAAAATGATGACACAGTTGTGACATTCTTAGCGCACAAAGCCTGAAACAAGCCTGGAACACTTTGCGCATGAATCGAGCATAGGCACGGCACTAAAAGGGTTAAATATCCAAAATAATATAATATGGCTTTTCTTCCTGATGACACTCCATATAAATGTTCAAATCAACGAACCAAAAAACCCCTTCTAATATAATTGGATAAAATTTTTAAAACAAATGTTATTGGTTATGTATGACGAGTTTTTCAAAGGAAATGATGATCAGGGTCTAGAGATGGCTCGCGAGACAAGACTTATCAGCTGGGTGGGATGGCCTTGGCAGTCTGTCCCGCACCCAGCCTCGGCCGGGATCCAAACCAGGACATCTTCCAGTCCAGAGTCTCTCTGAGAAGACGCTCCTCCTCTGGTGAGAACCGAAGTAGGGTGGCCACCGCCCGGGTGAGGTGCTGGGCCTGTCGGGGCACACACGAAGGGGTCATCAAAATGCTTGTCTAACAGAGGGGCAGAAAATTATCCTGGCAATCACCCAGAGGGGGGTGGGAGAGCCACGTTCTATGCGGGATTGAGTACAGCGCTACCAACCGCTGCAGTGTTGTGGGTGTATATCTGTCTCATTGTCCACCAGACATTGCTAATGAGTACATAAGCTCTGTTCATCATCTCCTGGCTGTGGAAACAGTTTTTTATAAGTCATTTATGATATTTAAGCCATATTTTCATGGTTTGTGTCTTTTGAGTCATTTTTAGGCATTTTTGAATAAGTTTTACAAATTTATGTTGAACAAGTATATTTTTAAACCTATTGACCTTTAATAAATGCATAAATACTCAAACATTATTTTATCATCACAGTTGTCGGAATACAAAGATAATGTAGTCAATGAACTTTGTATTCACTTTGCTTGTCTGGTTGTAAAATACACATTCCTGGTGAGAATGCAACTAGCCTGGAGAGGGTTGCGTTGGGAGGGGGTAGCTATTACTTCTGAAGCAGATATTTGTAAATTTTATATTATATCTAGCAGAATGAGATAGTTTTATTGTTAAAGGATTTTAATCGCATTTTAAATTATGTAAAATTCATGTATGATTTAAATGTGTGTGCATTCATTAAAAATTTTTGTCCATATTTTTAGGTCTTTTTTTAAAAATAATTTTAAAGTTGTTTTTGATCATTTTTATTTAATCTAAGTCCAGACCATGATAATAACAATAGATTAAAGAAATTAACCTTGGTTTCCAAACATAATGATCACACAGGTTATAGAGCGCTAATGAAATAGCAAGGTGAGGTTAAATTCCGATCACAAGGTTGTGAGAGATTGAGGGCAAAATGTCGGCTGAAAAGTGTATTCTTGTGTCTCTACTTACACAAACTAACATGCAGGGTGACCCCCAAATATCCCCCAGAGTGCCAACCATGCCTGCAACAACCACACCACCTATCAGATAGAAAATAAACCAAAGAAAAGGCCCGACACCCCATGGGAGGAGTGAAGATCAATTGTTTGTATCAGAGCTGACAAAATTATGTCAATGATTCTTAATGGTCTTCAAATAAATTGTGTATGAAATAAAGTGCACTAAGCAAAATATAATATAAAATAAATAAAATGATAGAATTGTATACAATCAAAGCACAAATAAAAAATAAAAAGACCAACATATATTTACACACATGCCAATATTTCAATGCTCTTATTGCATCTTCCTCAGGAAGTAGTAGTAGTAGTAGTAGTAGTAGTAGTAGTAGTAGTAGTAATTCTACCACCCAGGATTTGTCCTGTGCTTTAAAGAAAATAACCTTCAACAAATGAATCCATGAATAATATAAATATTTAAAGTAAATAATGTGATTTGTTATAATTGACAAAGTGTTGGTGTAAACAAGGAGTAGCCAAACTACAAAGTACTGTATTTGTTCGATTGTAAGACACACTTTTAGCCCCATTTAAACGTCTCTAAAAATGGGGTGCATCTTAGAATCAACAGCATCTTTGAATCACAGCTATATTTCAGTCAACACTCTTTATGGCTCAGAAGACTATACATTATGGTATATTAAAGATAAATATGGCTCAGAAGACTATACATCATGGTATATTAAAGATAAATATGGCTCAGAAGACTATACATTATGGTATATTAAAGATAAAGATGGCTCAAAAGACTATACATTATAGTATATTAAAGATAAATATGGCTCAGAAGACTATACATTATGGTATATTAAAGATAAATATGGCTCAAAAGACTATACATTATAGTATATTAAAGATAAAGATGGCTCAAAAGACTATACATTATAGTATATTAAAGATAAAGATGGCTCAGAAGACTATACATTATAGTATATTAAAGATAAATATGGCTCAAAAGAATCAGAATGATAATGATTCAGAAAGAAAAGATGAATAACAAAACTATTGATTAAAAATGTACCATTGTTAGTAAAGTGAATTTACTTTACATTCATTACTGTCTTCCCCCAGGCATTAATTCATCAATGTGAAAGGGTGAACCCATATTTCACCAATTATACATTTTTTGGCCACGCCGAGGATTAAACCTGAAACCCTTAGCTCAGTAGAGAGATATGCTAACAAATGAGCTAAAGTGTCAGATCAGTAAATTAAATTCTCTCTATAATAAAAATATTTCTTAGATATAAGGTATTTTAAAGTTTTATTTTTTCTTAGCTTTTTGTTGTTGTTGGCGGTACTCAAAAACTATGATGTGCCTTAGAATCAAAGATATACAGTAAGTAGAAGGCTATAGTCATAGTTTATAGCTTCTACTTACTGTATTTCCTATATTCTAAGACACATCATAATTTTTCAGTACTGCCAACAAAAAAAAAAAGACTAAGAAATAATAAAACTTTAAAATACCTCATTTTTAAGATTTTTTTTTTTTTTGAGAATTCAATTTACTGATCCGACAATTTATGGTAACTAGTTATTCTTAGCAAAGGCCCCTAGCTATTCTCACCTCGTATTCACGGCTGGTCAGAAACTTGATAAGCACGTGCTTGAGGTATTTGAAGTTGACATCATCCTCGCTGCTGCTGGTGTTGCTGGAGGTGTGATTGTTGGTGATTGTCTTGCTGGAGGATGGAGTCAAGATGGCTACTCCAGCTTCGTAGTCTCCCGAATCCCCTCCAGCCTTCAGTTCTCGCTGAAGTGTCTTTTTCATGTCCCCCAGACGCTGCTGTAGCACTCGGATATGCTACGATATACAGATTACATCAGACATGACTTAGAGACTGGCCTTAGGACACAGGAAAAGGAGAAAAGTGGACTCAATGTGAAGTTACCTTGTGTTTCTCTGCTAGCTGTTCCTCCATGTCCACCAGGCTTGCTCTAAGCCTCCCTTCCATGGCAGAGGCTGCTTCTTTGTCGTGCTCTATCACCTGCAGCACACCCACCCTCGTAGCCAACTCTTCTTTTTCCTTTCTAATTCGCTCTAGTTCGTTCTGGCGTTCATCCAGCTGGGACTGAAGGGCATACATTCGCTGGTTCAATTCGCTCACTTCCCCTTGCTGTGCTCGCAACTCCTGCCTCACCAGCTCCACTTGTTGATTGACCTGTTGGAACATCAACGTCACACTAGCGAGATATATTGTGACTATTTCAAGAGGTACAAGCCCACATATGACATTCTCCACCAATAGTGAGAGAGTCCTCATGCCCCCTCATTGTCTACTACCACAGCAATGCTCTGGAACTAAATAACTTGGAGTACCAGGAATGTCTTATGTCAAAGGGTACAGAGGCATACCGGAAGTGTGTACAAAACGTTACATTAACACAGGATGGTGAATGTCATACAGTTTTGTCCCATCTTAACTTATATTCTCACAATATCGTCCTGAGCCTGACCTGCGCGTTCCTGACCAGTGTCGCATCCTTCTCCCCACATTCTCTCTCCAGATCCTGCATCAGATTGTTGGCACGCGTTCTCTCTGACTCCAACTCTCTCTCTAGTTGAGACTTCTCCAAGCTCAAACTCAAACACGCTGACTTCTCCGCTGGTTCAAAAAAAAAAA
>CABFWO010003536.1:58787-73712 GCA_902155825.1 Timema genevievae
ACTCAAAAACGCTGAATTCTCCGCGGGTTAAAAAAAAAAAAAAAAAGACAATGTTATGTGTGGTAGTGTGACAACAATGGACAATGTTATGTGTGGTAATGTGACAACAGACAATGTTATGTGTGGTAATGTGACAACAGACAATGTTATGTGTGTTAGTGTGACAACACGTGCAAGGAGATGTCTCACCTTCAAGTGTAACAGTGATCTGAGCACACTCTGCGTCCAGCTCCTCTAGACGAGTATTATACTGGTTCCTCTCCTGGGTAACACTGTCCTGTAACAACAACAAACTTTCTACAGGAACAATTACTCAACAATACAATCAGGTTCAATAGCATCCAAACTCGGCATGTTAAACTTGCAGCTTGTCGACACAAACAGTGCAGTCTAATACCTATTTTTATAAGCGCCGTATAAATACACCATTTGGAAATTTGGGGAAATATAGTATGCAAGGTTGGTGTGTCGAATTTATGTTTTTACTAGCTTGGGTAGTGCCAAATTTGTTTTTTTACTATCTTGGGATCGATTTCCAAAATTGTTGAATTTGCACACCAAATATGTGTGATATTTGGCAGCCCACACATATGTAAACAATTCTTTTTTGGCTAATGAAAAGGGGGAGAAAAATATCCGATGGACCAATGCTTATGAATACATATTTGTCATCAGTTATGAAAATGAATTCAGCACAAGATTTAAGGCCCAAAAATCACAACAGTGCTGTAAATAAAAGGTTTCAAATATATGGTATATTGTTTAGCACCGCGTCTTACTACCCGTTCGGGTTATACACTTAAGTACTAATTACACTAATGGATTAGGAATTAGAAAGGCTTAATTTAGAGGAAGTGAACCCGCATTTGTGTGGAGGGAGTGTGGAAAACCATTAAGGAAAAACCACCCCCAGTTCACCCGACTGAGATTTGAACCTTGATTTCCCTGTCCTCGACATTCTAGCTCAACACGACTAGCACGTTAGCTAACTACGCCACCGAGGTGGGTTATATGGTATAAAAATATAGGATGCATCTTATTCTTTTATATAATTTAAATTTTTTTAAGTTTTTTTTTTCACTTTTAAGATGGTGACTTTTTTTATATAGGGTCCCTCCGTATTGTGAATCTGTCCCTTTAGGATCAAATGAGTGTTTTTAATTGCATTGCGACTTACTACCTATACAGACTTTACCCATATGTACTAATTAAGATAATATACTAGGAATGAAAAAGGTTGGATTTAGAGGAAGTGTACCTGCAATTAATTACTTGGAGGGAGAGTGGAAAACAATTTTAGAACCTCGATCTCCCCGTCATCGGCAGTCTATTCTACTGCAAGAATAGCACATGTGTTAAACCCCGCAGCCACCAATGCGGGTATCTAAATATTCACAGAGTCAGTAAGGAAAGTTAGACTTGGCTGTGCATGTCCAATACTTTGGAAAAAACAAACATTTAAAATAAAACTAACAATCAGGCTACAAGAGAGTCACGACAATATATTATTATTATTATTATTATTATTAGCACCGCGTCTTACTACCCGTTCAGGTTATACGCACTTACGCTAATGTGCAATGGTAGGGTGATTGTGAGATGAAATGCAGGACCTACAGTTTAACGTGGAATCCGAACCACGGTAGAGGCCTGGCATTCCTCACATTCACAAGTTGTGATTAATACACATCTTGTCAGAGGTGAAGGAAGGGTTTGGTAATCAGTTAAATCTGTGCCGGGACCGAGGATTGAACCCCGGACCCTTAGCACAGAAGTCTGACACCTTACCCCTAGACCACCAGGTCACCCACGACAATATAAAACTCTGTACTATCCAAGGTTCTGTATTACCCGAGGTGGTAACATGATCTGTCTCTTGAGAATTGTCTATGAAATGACTCATTAAACTGGTCGAGTCGTCTAGGTACAGGTAGTGGAGTGACTCATAGCTTCTACTATACCCTGGCACCATAAATATTAATGTCCACCACTCGACTCAGTCGGTCAGTTGTCTTCTATTGAGCGTTATGGCTACAGTTTGATTATTTGTCGTGTTTTCCCCCCCCACAGTTGTGAGAGTTTAATGAGTTCAAATTAGTGTTGTGTATTTTTTTCTAAGTTTCAAATAATAAATGAAAATAAAGTTGCCGTTAGTATGGCGTGTTTGGTACTAACCAATATTTTGGTTTTTCGAGGCTGCCTCGGTCTTGTTAACCCCAAATATTTGAGACTACTGCAGAATAAAATTCTAACTGCCAGCATTTATTTGCCACTATGGTTAAATTTAATGAATTTAAAGGAATACTCTCCAAATGGATTGTGACGCCAATTCCATCCCACAGTGGGCTATTCAGCACTGACCATATGAGTTGGGAAACTTTTTGCTACAGCGCACCCAAGGCTGAACATTTAGCGACCATGGAGGGAACAAACTCCTCATCACAGGGAGTTCTATAGCCTCGAGTGTGGCCGTACTCTCTGAACGTAGCCACGTGTGCAAGCACATGGACCGAGCGATGGTCCACCTACTCCTACTAGTCATCCCCGGGTAGCTTGTAGCCACCCCCTCCCCCTTCCTTTCCACCTTTTTCTGGCCCTTGGCGGGAAGAGTCCACCCCCATACCCCCAAGTGTGACACCAGCATCACGGAGGAGGTCAGACACTCAGCCTTAGGTATAACTTCGGTTTCCCGAGGCAATGTTCAGCAGGGACCTCGTGGACTGCTATATGATTACAGTTTAAGCTTTCCCTACACTTTCGGTCATGTCACCAGTGTACAGTTTGATAAACACTGTATCACAGTGGACGTGTGAGCGGATGGTGACTGAATGTGCTGCGAGGACGACCCAACTAGAAATTCTAATAACTACCCCTCAATCCACAATCTTTAGAGGGAGGTTAAGGGGACCGAGGGAATGTTTCCAGTGGGTGACAGGTCATAGTCCTGCTACTCTAACTTATTAACGATCAGGTCAGCTGATTATATCAGCACACACATACCACGTGGCGCTCAATAGTCATAGTTGACAGCAAGATGAAAGTAGTCAAGTACGTTCACTTCAGTCAATGCAATTTTTGTTTGGTCTTACTACTCGTTCAAGTTATATGCCTATGTACTAATTATACTATTGGGTTAGGGATTGGGAAGGTTATATTTAGATGAAGTGTAAACCTTTTGCATGAAGAGAGTGGGAAACCATTTATGGAAAACCACCCTCAGTACATCAACTGGGATTCAAACCCCAATTTCTCCATCGGCAGTACAATCTATTGTGAAAGTGACGCCTTAGAAAAGGAAAACTTGCATTAGAAATGCCCTTCAAATTCAATGTTATAATATGTGAGAATGTATTTATCCTCAAAATACAATTGTTTCCGTGATAAATGTAAATATATTGTGTGTCCTAACACATAATTATTTTTTTTTGTGATGAGTAAGCCTATTAGTACTGTCACCCTTAAATTTCTGAGTACACCCAAGAAGAGCTGGTTTGCTTTAGTGGATATACAGCTCCAAATCTGAATTCGTACCTATAACACTAGAGACAATATGGACACCCGAGAGCACCGATGCCGCAGGGACGTGTAATCGTCAGTGGTGGACTTACAGGAGGTCTAAGGGAGATATATTCCAGGGTGGCAAATTTTGTAAAACAAAAAAGAAACTATTGATATTGAAAATGTTTACATTATCTCTGTATTACTATACACACAAAACATTTTTATAAACATGAACTCTACCTTGTGAGATGGATGTGTAAAAGCCGTGGTATAAACTGTTTAGTGTCTGTGTCTCGTCATGTTAAGGGGATAGATAGGCTACATGCAGGGCTATATTATATCGTAAGTCCCTTGCCACTATCATTCATTTATGACTTCTCTGTATGATGTTTAGTCTACAGTCTACACAGGACGAGGGTCTGAGGGTGGGGAAGTGGTGTCTGAAGGGGTTTCTGGGGTGGGGGTAGGGGTGGCAAGATCTGTGTAAGCCCCTAGGTGTCAAAAAATATAAATTCACCACTGGTTACCGAGACAAATTGCTGGTCTCAGTGACTCAATAAATGATTTTGGTAAGTAAGACTAGAGTCAAACCCAGAAGTGGGATGAAGCAAAGAAGTGTGGTATCAAGTTTAGTAAAAAAACAGAGCGAAGTTGACTAACAGCCTAAGTAAGGGATGGAGATGAAACGAGAGATTCAAGTATCTAGGAAGTACATTAGAAGGACATATTAAAGAGGAAACGGCAAGGAGATACATTTTACGGGATATGGTAGAGGACATACTATGTAACAGTGGATGGAGACGTCAGGAAGGTAGAGGCGCGATGATGCTGAGTGTCAACAAGAGAGACTGGTTAAGTAACAATATTACAGGAAAGAGCTGGATTACAGAGAGTGCAGGAGATAATGGAATAGTGGTTTCCAAAATGGGGGTCGTAATGTTTGTTGAGACTAGATTTATGTTTACTTTCTAAAGTGATTATAGTGAAAGGTACAAAATATTAAAATAGATAATTAAACATTTAAAATGATAAAAACTGTTAAGTTACTGTTTAGGTTACTTTAGGTTATTCAACTCTAACAGGTGCTTGTTTTAGCAGTCTTGTGTTTAGGCGAGTGGTGCTGCTAGCATAGCTTCCAAAACACATACTGGGATCGTAGATTCTCTTTTACAACATCTTAGATGCATTCATATAACTATTATATAAGCAATTTATGATAATTAAATCAAGCACGCACGCTTAATGTTAAGCTCATTTGGTTTGTTGGGGAGTTCAGGATTCAAATTCTGACCGAGGTTATTGGGGGTGATATTTCCTAAGTAGTTTCCCCCTTCACCCTCCACACAAATAAAGAAACATTTCCTATAAATTGTACTTACCCCACAGGTGTTTTTAAATGCAGATATCCTGGATGGGTGGTAAGATTCGGTGAAAATAATAATTTAAAAACTAGGATATGAATACTTGAAGGTCGTCAAGAGGCTCTCAAATACAAAAATTGAGGCCGAACCCTGCAAAAGGTTGGAGACCACTAATAGAGAAACCAAGAATAAGGTGGTATGGGCATGGGAAGAGGAATATTGCTGAGAAGAATGTTGGAGCTGAAAGGTACGGGAAGAAGGCCACAAGGGAGGCCAAGGAGGTAGGAAGAGTGAGAAAGAATAAAGGAGAGATAGAGCAATAATGGTGGAGAGATAGAGGAATGATGGTGAGAGATTGGGGAATGATGGTAGAGAGATAAATGGAGGAATGGTGGAGATATAAAGGAAGGTGGTGGAGAGTTAGTTAAAGAATGATTGAACAGTACAGGAAGAATGGTGGCGAGATAGATGAAGAACGGTGGAGGGATATAGAAAGAAGGTAGCGAAATAAGAGGAATAATGGTGGAGGGATGAATGAAGAATGGTGGAGGGGTAAAGGAAGGTGATGATGAAATAGAGGAAGAATGGTGGAGGGATAAAGGAAGAATAAATAGAGGAAGAATTGTGAAGGGATTGAGGAAAAATTAATTTGAAACTGTTTTTTCCAGTGCATGTATTTCTGTAAATGCAAGCTTTACTCCCCCAATAACGAGTGAGAAGCTCGAAAATTGCAGTGTATTCTCTAACACGTAAATCACAGCATCAACCGTCCAAGACCGACCAAATTTAGGAAATTTAAAATATTTAATGTGAAAACATTTTAATACCATGTGTTAGTTGCAGTCAATTATCTTCTATAACAATGTGTATTTGAGTTTTATTTATTCATTAAGTTAAAAAAAAAACAAAGATAGGAATAGGTGGCATACTTTTGTAAGTGAAGCAATGAACGTTTGAGTTCCCAAGGTCATAGAGTAAGTAATTAAGTAAGATTGAATAATTAATGGCCATATGTATAAATTTTATTTAAATGAAAAGTTAAAATAGTTAATTTCATTATCTTGATCTCTTTGTTCAATCTTAAAACCAGGATAATAAATTATCATCTGTTTCCAGTCTGTGGCTGTTTAGTAAAATGCCTAAATAATAAATCAAAGGGCTCTATTAATGATCCAACTGTCGAGACACACAGATTTTGAGACCTCGCTCTAACCAACATTGACACAACACACTATGTGTGGAGGACTTGAACCAACAAATCTTCATATTTTTTTTATATTGTTTGGAAATGCTACAGCTTAAAGTTTTTTTTCCTAAGCTATGAAAGTCAAAAATATATTTTATAGGACACCAAGACCAAATGATAGTACGAGCAAAACTATTCTTAAGTTATCGATGAGTGTACGAGCTGTCAATTTGTGAGACTCAATGTATGATAGACCAACACGCCCCCATACTATGTTAAGATAGGACTGAGGTGAGGAAAGGAAAAATAAATGTGGCCAAAATTTGTGTATTAAATTATAATAATATATTAAAATAAATTAATACATAAAACCCAATAAACCACAGATTACACATTTGTTGAACATCAACTTTAACCCCTATGGGAAAATTAAATATTAAAAATAACAAAGCAGGTGAATCACAAAATTTAAAATATTTCAATTTGTGTAGAATATTAAATAATAAGTTTAAATAAACGCAATTTTTTAACAAACAATATGATAAAAACTATAACAAAACAAAATAATTGTGAAAAATGTACAATCATAACAAAATAAAACTAGTATGTATTTTTCCCCCCACAAATGTGTGAACAGCGTACAAGATGTCACCACCACAGTCATAGTGTGTTAAGACAGAGTTCTAACTACAAACATCACAATATGACTTGTAGAGCATGGCTGGACAGATATCACAGTTGGCAGCAATGAACTCTAGCAATGTTAAGAGGAAATAACCAAGAGTTAAGTGACACAAAAGACTATTAAGTCTCATGAAACATGCATGTGCCACAAGGCTTAGCGCACTTTAGTCCCAATGAGCTAGCCATTATCCCTAACAATATTTTATGTCCAAGTAAGAATTGAACCCTGAATCCTATATCAGGAGTGACTAACAACCAAATAAGGCATGACGTGCACTATAAATTCTCCCTTAGCTAAGCTAGCTTAATAGAATAAAATGGCTCCTACCAAAGTGGTGAATGAGTTAAAGCTAGCTATTTCCCCATAAAGTTTCAGTTGGGGAAACAATGTGTACCTGTATTCCAGCAGGTACTACTTACTAATCACTGTTAATCTCGTTTATAGACAGCCTTCTTTGTTCTGTAGCAAGCTCGACAAGAATGAGGAAAGGGGGTATTTTAACTCTTGTAGAAAGAAACAAGTTGGGAAGCATGCTACTCATTGTGATCTGTCCATCAACATTTATTTGTTAGGTTCAGCAAGAGAGAAAGAGAGAGCTTGGAAGATTTAGAGAGGGACCAAGATATATTCTACTGTACTATATTTTGGGGTGTGGAAATGAGGGGAGGAGAGAAGTTGCTCGCCAAAGTCAAATATGAATGTGCAGCTCCAGAGAGAGCGTAGAGCTTAAGGAAAATCAAACCTAGTGAACACCACAAAGGGGTTTCAAACATAAATAACATTTGCAGTTTCAAACTTAAAGAATATTTAAGAGGTGTCAAACATGTTTTGTAGGATATTTAGAACTCTGCAAAAAAAAATGGATATGAAACACTATTTTTAAGAAAAATTAAACCAATAAAAAAATTCCATCAAAAATGTAATTAAATCAACTATTTAATTTGTATTATTCGATCTTCGTTCAAAAATTTGCTATTCAATTCAATTTAAAAAAATGCTATTTGCACACCCTTTTCTGTATTATTATGTTTATATGATGTTCTCATAGTAGTTTATTATTTATATTATGTTTAGTAATATTAGCTATTACAAGTCTTAACATATTAGTTTAAAAACCATAGTATAATTTTTATTTAAAATTACTCTATAAAGTGTTATTTTTATAATTTCCTGTTCCCTGTCCCAATCTTTTGATTCATTTCCCATTCTGTTCTCGTCCCACAGTAGAAATGACATTCTCATCCATACCTAGTTATAATTCCTGTGACAAACTGATAGAACCTTCGATGTAAGTGCTGCAAACAGTGGCATGGTGTCCACTGCCCCATGGGTTGCCATTACTTGGTGCAGGGGATGTAGCTCAATGTTTGGATAACAACCAGAAACCTCCCCTTTCAATGTTTGGGTAATTAGGTCAATGCAGCATGAGACAATAATATGTGTAAAAAACACTAGGACAGCATTGAAGCTGCCATGTAATGAGGATGTTAGAGTACATGAGATAGTAGAGGAAGCAAGACTGAGATGGTATGGTCATGTAATGAGGATGTTGGGAGTACATGAGATAGTAGAGGAAGCAAGACTGAGATGGTATGGTCATGTAACGAGGATGTTAGAGTACATGAGATAGTAGAGGAAGCAAGGCTGAGATGGTATGGGCATGTAATGAGGATGTTAGAGTACATGAGATAGTAGAGGAAGCAAGGCTGAGATGGTATGAACATGTAATTAGGATGTAAACTGAAAGACTCCCAAGGAGAATGATGGAGATAAAGTGATAAAGTATGGAGGGAAAATATCACAAGAGAGACTAAGTAAGAGATGGGAAGAGCAGATAACAGCAAATGGATAGGTGTGAGAAGAATAATGGTCAAAGAAAAGAAGGAGTTGCAGAATTTAACAAATGTGACCCGGCCACAGGCTGGAAACATTTGATGATGATAAAGTGCTGTCATTAGGATTTTTTTGTTCAAACAGATGTTGATGTTGAATAATGACCTCTTCTATACAGACTTGTCACAGTTTGCTTAGAAACAACTCAGGAAGGTATAAAGCAACCAATTAAGATCCCCCGGGTAACGATTTAAAATTAATTTTAACGTCCCTCATAATTATCAAATATCCTGCTCTTTGGAATCGAGTCCGAATAGTTGAGTTTCAGTGACCGACTAAACCAGGTCAAACAATTCATATCTAGTGCCCAGCCAGTCTTCTCGTTTCTACTCCCCCTTCTTTCTCAACAAATGGCAGGAGAATCTGTGAAGAGCCACTTAGTTATTTTAAATCAAATGACATAGAATTATTTACAACAGGTTTTGACAATCAAATATGGTTAAAAGTTCAGAGTGGAACAAGATCCTTTCATGTAATACTAAATAGTACAGAGATAAAAAAAAGGGTTTTGGCACATTCAGTCTTATCACAAATTTGAAGCTTTGTTCGAACTCAGTTGTGTTGAACCTCAAGCTAAAATCAATGGCGTCAAAACCTTGTGGGGACAATGCTCCCCAACAGAATAAACTTTCCCCTCCTAAAGATTTATTTCACTATCCGATACTTTGGCTCAGTCGGTAGCGTGTCTGTTTATTGAGCTAAGGGTCCCTGGTTCAATTCCTGGCATGGCCAAAAAATGTATCATTGGTGAAATGTGGGTTTACCCTCTCACAATGATAAATTAACGGCCGGGGACTGGATGTTGTGTGTGTTATATTATAAAGCATATGAAGCTATGACACGCCTAGCAAGCTGGTAGTGGAAAATATATGATTTGAATAAAAAACGGACCACAGGCTGGAAACATTAGTGGATGTAAAAAATATATTATTTCACTCCTGTCTGATACTCTCAACCATGAAGCTAAAAGATGGGCTTAGATCAAACTCCAAAAATTTTTTTAGAGGCATCCAACTATCAAACAAATGGCAAGGGAGGGTCTCCAGATTCTGATTTGGGGTCGAGGTTAGAAGCTCATCAAAAGCCAATTTTTTGATTATTCCTAAACCGCTTCCCCTGAGACAAATAATGTTCTGCCGCCATTGGCCAAAAAAACACGATATTTTTTGAGCTCAATGACTGACCTTGCTCAAATTAAAAAATAACTAATTACCAATAAGTAGCAATTAGAAACAGTGTTTGTTTGTATGATGGAGAAATAGATTGCATTAGTTTGTGCTTAAAGACAGGGTTGATATTGTTCAACAACGTTTCAGGGGTTTGAACACAACTATAGGTGCATACAGACATGCAACAGAACATCATAACGCAACACCGTCGCGTAACACTGCTGCGTCCAGTTTGTTACAACGGTTGGTGATGAACGCCGAATATAGATACGCAATAGAACATCATAACACAACATCTCCTAGTAGCACTTGCCCAAACATAATGCCGTCCCATAGTTTTGCAGTTGTTAAATGCGAGATGGACGTCGCTGTCGCTGCAGCAGCCTATATAGTTATTAATTATTTAGTAAAAAAAGAAAAAACTTAGGCAAAGACGATGGTGGGAGACGCAGCTGTATACAAGTAGAACTGCATACAGTGGGAGTAGCTTACTTTTGGATTTAAAATTTCAAAAAGTTAGTGGCCTATACAAAAACTTGCACCCCGACTTCCTGTATTTTTGTCTTTTCCCGTTTAAGTGCTGAAAGTAAAGAAGTACTTTTTTTCTTAAATTCATTTGCTGTAGTTTTTAATTCTGCAGCAATTTCTTCCCAAGCACAATTTTTTTTTTCCACTTTATTATAATATGTGGGATGCTTAGTATCCCATAAAATTTTCTTTGCTCGATAAAGTTTGAGCAAATGTAGAGTATTGTTTTCATTCCACTCCATAATAGCGAACAATGATAGCTGACTAAAATCTGAGACGCTCTGATGTTGCACAGTATCGTCCAAACAGAGAAAAGGTGGTGTAACATGAGCGCACAACATTTCTTTGATGTGGTGTCAAGAGACCGACAGCAGATGGGACGCAGTGATGTTACGGTGTTGCGTTACATATCTCTACACACCTTATGGTAGCATATTCTATGTTGTCAATGGTTGTATTGCTGGACTAGGTCACTGATATTATCAGTTGTCAATGGTTGTATTGCTGCCACAAACACTGGTTGGTAGGTCACTAATAATATCAGTTGTTAATGGTTGTATTGCTGGACTAGGTCACTGATAATATTAGTTGTCAATGGTTGTATTGCTGGACTAGGTCACTGATAATATCAGTTGTCAATGGTTGTATTGCTGCCACAAACACTGGTTGGTAGGTCACTAATAATATCAGTTGTTAATGGTTGTATTGCTGGACTAGGTCACTGATAATATCAGTTGTCAATGGTTGTATTGCTGCCACAAACAGTGGTTGGTAGGTCACTAATAATATCAGTTGTTAATGGTTGTATTGCTGGACTACGTCACTGATAATATTAGTTGTCAATGGTTTTATTGCTGGACTAGGTCACTGATAATATCAGTTGTCAATGGTTGTATTGCTGCCACAAACACTGGTTGGTAGGTCACTAATAATATCAGTTGTTAATGGTTGTATTGCTGGACTAGGTCACTGATAATATTAGTTGTCAATGGTTGTATTGCTGGACTAGGTCACTGATAATATCAGTTGTCAATTGTTGCCTTGCTGGACTAAGTCACTGATAATATCAGTTGTCAATTGTTGCCTTGCTGGACTAAGTCACTAATAATATCAGTTTTCAATGGTTGTATTGCTAGATTAGGTCACTAATAATATCAGTTTTCAATGGTTGTATTGCTAGATTAGGTCAATGATAATATCAGTTGTCAATGGCGATGAGCCTACACCGGAGCACAAGAGATAAGATGGATCCCCCAGTATGAAATGCAGGGCAGATTAGTTGGAGATGTCTTGAGAGACCCGACCCGGTGGAGCTTACTTGACATGTTAGCTGAGATAATATCAAAGAAAGATGCATACATAAATAGAATGAAAGTAGCTAGACCTAACAGATGAAGACAAGACAGACGTGACTCTTAGGTGCGAAATCCGACTGATACTACGAATATGAGTGAAGACGTACAGGAAAAGCACACGGAAGAAGAATATATCATTGATAACTGGGCATAGCTTGGACATGACTGGTCAAGGATAAGGACAAAGACAAATTAAGATACTGACAAATGGACGTAAGAAGCAGATATTAGAATCATAAATATGGGGCATTCTAGGTATCTTAGAACTGCTGGGGGTCAGCGCGATCGAATACCTGAGCTAAAGCTCGGCAGGACCATCGCACTGGTACTGGCAGAAGATTGTAATAGGCATGTAACCCCTGACCGAGGAGACTATTCCACCACAAAAGAGTCTCACCTCACTTGGCAACAAGTGATGATGTGGGACTTCCTCGGTATGCTGATGGAGATGGACGTCTGTGGAGAGCAGACCAGGCACCCGGAACCATCAGGAAGCGGATTTATGTAATAAAAGGAAATTTATAGTGTACTTTAGGTTAGTTTAGTTTAAGATCTAGCCTTAGAGTTGGTTTCTTACGATAATAGTCGGAGCACTATCTTCGATAGGGCGCCTCCCCGGGTGGCGGATAGGGGGATGCCCGTCTCCATTGGATCGCAAATCTAGGGATCGGTGGGAGAGCCAGCGGAGGAGGGCACCAGGGATGTAATATACCCAGGGCGGACCAACTAGTGAGAACTCTTAGTGAATATATGGGGATATGCGGGCTAGTTAGTATATAAGATTTATAACCAGAATGTAATTAAAAGAAAAAAGAAATTCAAACTGTAAATGGGAATAACTTTAGGATAAAGAATTAACCAAACCTGAATTAAATTTTAAGAAGTCAGGTCATAGACCTATATTAATAAATAAAAAAAGTTGTCAATGGTTGTATTTCTGCCACTAGCACTGGTAGGTCACTGATAAAATCAGTTGTAAATGGTTGTGTTTCTGCCACCAACAATGGTAGGTCACTGATAATATCAGTTGTAAATGGTTGTGTTGCTGCCACTAACACCGACTGGTAAGACGCAGACAGTGACATAGTCCTAGCTTTGCTTCAGAATGGACACACTAAAGACTCGCCAGTTTTTTCCAACTCACTATTTGCCGCTGCAACTCCTCCATCTGAGCATCGTGAGTGCCCCGCACTTCCTTCAGCTCATCCGCCAGAGCATCCCTCTCGGCCCGCACCCTCAGTAGCAGCTCCTCCTTGTCCCGAGCAGCTGAGCGACCACGCTCCACAATCACTTCCAGAGCCTTGACGCGCTCCAGCAGAGCACTGCGTTCTCCTTCTGCCCGCCTACGCTCAACGCCTTCCTCTCCCGCCTGCCGAGACAAGCGCCCCACCTGCGTCTCCAACTGCGAGATCTTTTCACTCCATGACCCTTTGATGTCGGTCAGGTGCAAGTGGGCCTCCTCCAACCTGCGCTCTAAAAGTGTGCGCTCTCCCAACAATGATTGCACACGTTCATCCACTGTGAGCTGTGCTCCCAACCCTGCACACTCGCCACTGGTCCTGCGCTCCAACACTGCCACACGGTCACGAAGATGGCGTACTTCCTCCTCGCTCTGGGCCAGAGTGCTGGCCAACTGGGAGCGCTCGCGGCCTGAAGAGTGGCGTAGTGTCTCCATATCCTCCTATGACAACATCTCATCGTTTAACATGACCTTATCAAACAAACTGTACCTAGCCCTGTCTTTGGGAGTTCTACTACCTGACAAACATGTGTGATCATGAAATAGCAAAGTAAATACTATAATCATTTCTTAATTGTTAGAGGCAAAAAATATTATTTTTTAAGATAGTTGAAAAAGTGTTGCCTTTTTCACAATTAATTTAAAGGAAATAATATTCAAACACAATTATTAATAACTTTATTGAGTTGAGTTGAGTTGGATCCAGATGATTGCTATTAACTAATTGGCAGTGGAACAAGCAAACGTAAGCACATAAAAGGCGACCAACATACCTTGTTCCTGTCATCTACACCAACAGATCTTCAGACACACACACGAGGACCAGAGTTCAGATCCTGGTCAGGTCAAAAAGAATGACACACGAGGGAGCAGTGCAAGGCGTGAGCTATTGTCTCTGTCCAGTGGAAGCAGTGTAAATTGTGTTTCTCTCTCTCTCCAGTGGCAGCAGTGTAGTGTAAAGTGTGTTTATGTATCCAGTGACAGCATTTAAAAGTGTGTTCTTTTTTGTCCAGTGTAAGCAGTGTAAGATGTGTTCTTTTTTGTCCAGTGTAAGCAGTGTAAGATGTGTTCCTCTTTGTCCAGTGACAGCAGTGTAAAGTGTTCTTCTTTGTCCAGTGTCAGCAGTGTAAAGTGTTCTTCTTTGTCCAGTGTCAGCGGTGCAAAGTGTAAAGTGTGTTCCTCTTTGTACAGTGTCAGCAGTGTAAAGTGTGTCCCTCTCTGTCCAATGACAGCAGTGTAAAGTGTGTTCCTCTCTGTTCAGTGACAGCAGTGTAAAGTGTGTTCCTCTCTGTCCAATGACAGCAGTGTAAAGTGACGAAGCTATAATGTGTTTATCTCTTGAATTATACCTGTCACTCTTCCCTGTACATTATCTATAAAATCATATTTGATGTTTAACCTATTAAGCTTGTGCAACATCACCAGGGAGTTTCCAAATCACCGCAGAGTTTGAACATACAGTACAAACTGTGACCACCAGAAGTCAAGCCAGTACACGATTGTTTACATGAATATTTGACTAATGTGAATCATTGTGATTTTTAAGCACTGTGTCTTACTACTTCTATGAGTCACACACACATATGTGCTAGTTATAGTAAAGTGTTAGGGAGGAGGAAGGTTGAATTTAGAGGAAGTGTGCCTGCAATGTGTGGAGGGAGAGTGGAAAACCATTTAAGAAAAAACCACCCTCAGTACACCTGACCGAGATTTGAACCTCGATCTCCTCGTCATCAGCCGTCTAGTCTTTTGCAAGAGTAGCACCTTAGATCATGCGGCCACCTAAGGAGGTACCTACAATTTTAAGCTATCATTTAAATCTACAAAATTTAGCAAATATTCTAGTATTTCTACTAGATTTTGCAAAACTCCCAGTGTGTTCTCGGTTTCCCTGGTGCGTGGCACCCCTGGATGTATATTTAGTTGAACTTTATTTTAATTAATTTCTGATTGTAGCTGACAGAATACTTGGCAACACAAAAAAATACATACACACCTTCCCCCCCC
>CABFWO010003537.1:0-84799 GCA_902155825.1 Timema genevievae
CAAAATTCATCAAAATCTCGAGTTCGAATTTTTTGACGATCACCATACTTTCTCTACCTGTAAGATAGAGAGAAAGTAAAAATGAAGACGTTAATTCCTTAAAAATAAAATAATAAATTTTAAAACCATCAATCAAATAATGTTTTATGTATGTAGAGCGCAATTTGTTCTCGGGCTTGCTAGTGTATATTATATTAAGAATTATGAGTAAATAATTCCATTTTTAAACAATAAAGTGAGAAATTTTGTGTGGAGTTATGTACCATTTCTTTTTTTATAATCATTAAGTTGTATATATTTTCATTCAAAACCAATATATTCATAATAATATTTACCTTGAAACTATATTTTTCGTGTCGATAAAAAATAAAGTTTAAAATTTATGTTTTTTATAAAAAAAACTGTCCCAGCTGTAAAAATTTGATGATATATATTTTTTAAAGATGAATAAATATATCTTAAATGGTTTTTAAATCAAGTATTTGCCCATCTCGTGTATTCAAAATCATTATTTGTACAATCTTGATTTTAATCTAATAATTTATAGTCTAAACATTTTCGGATTATGTCACACTTTTGTAATTTTAAATACAACCTAAATTTGCCTTTATTATTGAGAACCGACGGTTTATAAGTTATTTCGACCAACATATTATTTGACAGGATTAGTAAGATGGAATATTTAGGAAAAATCTTAATTAGCAATAATGACATTATAGTGTAAATTAGGAAAATAATACAGTCGAAAAATTCATGCTATTAATTGGTAAGTCATTTTTTGATATCTCACCTGTTTTCAAGGAATGTAAGACAAAGAATATATATAAAACAATAATTTTATATGTTGTTATTTATGGTTGTAGAATATGGTATCTTACATTACTACATGACATGATTTAGTGATTAGGATGATGAATTTCTATTTTTAACTTACTGAACAAACGAGTATACCTTCTAGGTATATTTATCAGATATAAGACACGTTTATTATCTGAATCATCAACTTAATAATCAAAAGATCGTGGTATATTATATGAAAAGTACTTTGTAAACCAGACTTTTGAATATAGTTTTAAAGCACTTATTTCCACTGCCCTTACCGTGAAGGTTAACGTGCTATTAATAATTTATTTCAAATATCTTAGTGTTAAAATTATAATTTATTGACAAGTTTTTTCAAGTGAAAACCTCTATTTACACATATATATGTATATATTTACTCCTATTTAACCTTATAAGTTTGTATTTTTAATTCAATTCATTTAATTGGTTAACAGAACATTTAGATAATTGTTATCAATCGATTATTACCGTTTAGATTAACAAAATAAATATATTTATCTGCTCGCTACATAAAGTTAATTGATTTATTTGTCATACAATGTAATTGAAGTGTTTATATTTATTTATTCTCAAAGTTTACCAATATTTAAAACACACTTATATATTTGTTTATACATTGCTGTTTTTTTTTAATGTGGCTTCTATAAATATAATTTAAATCTGAAAATGTATATCAGATAAAATAAAGAACCAATCGTATAGCATTTGCTTGATACACGTGATTAATAATATATTATCTAAAGTAGATAAATATATTGATAATACATTGATAGGCCACTCTCACCTGAATAATATCGTAAGCAATGATTGAAAGTAATGTATAAATTGTTATCAAAAATAAACACCAATTGAAGTCTTATTCTATTTACAAAATGGTAATAATAATTTAATGTATACATTTAAAAAAATAACGCTTATCTTGTTACATTGTAAGATCCTGAAGGAAAGGTTTAAATATGTAATTTTCTAGTGTAAGTTTCCTTACATCCCACCAACATGTATTTATTCATAAGTAGACATGTCAAAAAAAATAGTTAGATATATTTTTTATACAAAATTAGTTGCAAAAAATCTGGTATTACTCTGGAATTTCAATCTTTTTCAAATACTTATTCCTTTGTTGTAAAGAAATGTTTTGTTTTTGAATTGATTTTGTTGATGAGCTTACATAAAATACTTAAAATAACGAAATGGATGTCACACCATTTGGTTCTTCAAATGTGGGATCAAGGAAAACTCAAAAGGAGATCACAAAATGTGATGTTGGAAAGGCTATGAAGTTAGTATCATGAAAAATGCTAAGAAATAATTTGCCAAATTATTTATATAATGTATATATTAGGTCCTATAGTATACTAAATTCTTGTTCACCTATTTTAACATAAATCAAATAAAGATCCTCACTTGGTGCATTTTTATAAGCAGTGCACTCATAAAACTAATAAATTCGTCTGCCATAACGTTACTAAGGCTTACATAGTGAAATGACTTTATATGGTTTACCAAACTATGAACAAAAGCCAACAAGATCAAAGAATTTGTTACTACTTAGCAGTTGGTCCTGTACAAAAGAATCGTCAACGTATTGAAACCACTTGCGAAATGGGAAAAACCAAGCAGTATGCATATTACTTACCAGTTATGCTTATTTTTTATATAAATAAAACATTTAAATGTTTAGCTCAAACATATAAACAATTAATTGATAATAATTATTTTTGCTTGGAAAGACTTTGGGTGATATTTCAGTTTTATAGATAAAAACTAAATCGCTTTATTAATTTTATCTTTTGAAATATATATTTTACAGTACAAAAATTTGTCTTGTTGACCCTAGTTTCTTTAAATGATATTGTTGAATCAATGTTTATATGGTTATCACTAAACAAGGTAATAAATTTGGTTGAATATGTGTACAGTATTTATAATTATTTCCATTCGAATATTTAATATTAATAAATTGTTTTGTTTCCTTTGTAGATGATAGCTACCAAAGGCCCGGTTCAGGTGTGCCAAATTTTTTGTTGTTGTTGTTGAAGCTAGGGGAGTGTCCAAAAACAGAATCAATTCATTTGCTAAGGTTTTCAAAGAAGGAGGGACTCCATTCAAAAAGACAGGAGGTGACAATACCTAAGAAGTCAGCCGCAAAGAAAGAATAATTAAATACATTTATTCGACAATTAAGAGGCCTTGATAGTCACTATAGCAAATTAAAATCAAAGAGAATCTACCTGGCATTTGACTTCAATATAACAAAGTTACACAAAATGTACAGTAATAGTTTTCAGGAAAAATGCTTTAGAGTGACATTTTCAATGTTTAGAAAAATATTTAAGAATAGTTTCAACAATGGCTTCCGCATACCTGCAACATATTCTTGTACAACTTGTGTCAGATTGAGATATGAAATTAGGTAATCAAAATATCCAAAAGCCAAGAGTTATTTGATGAGTCAACTTTTGGTACACAAACTTAGAGCTAATTCTTTCTATCAGTTAGCCAAATAAAGTGTTGATGACTATATAACACTTTGTTTTGATATGCAATAGGTACAGCCTCTTACTAAAACACCAATACAAGAAGCTTATTATAGTCGTCAAATCTATTACTATTGTTTTTGCTGTGTAACATTGAGATCTGGATATCTCTAGCCATACACATGTACTGAAGATCAGGTGGGGTGAGGTACTTCTGAGTTGGGCTCAGCTCTTATGCGCCATCTTTGCTCCATTGATTTACAATCGATGTCATGTGTTCGACTGTTCCATGAGGAATGCAGTGGACAAAATAAAAACAGTCTCATTATCCACATGCTGATGTAATGGCTTAAAAGTGAAAGCTCCTAAACATTTTAAAGAAGTTCTATTGGTTTCCTAGTCATAGGAAACAGCTTTTTACCTGTTGATCGAGTTTTTGGTAGAGTTGTAAAGATTCTGAGGAAAAAAGTTATTTTGGCAAAGGAAGAGTATGAGTAAATCTATTCAAAAGTAGGAGAAGTGAAAAAGTTATGTCACGATTGGCATCGATATGATATAAAGAATTTAAATCAGATCTATTATAAGGTGAATAGTATTAGTGATTTGAAGAAAATCCATCTACAAAAGAAAGTTGCAAACAATAGTAAATGTACTATTCCAATTCGAGGATTCGCTAACTTTAGGTTCAAATCAGTAACTGAACGATGGACCACATTGTTGAAACGAGGAAAAACAGATAAAGAAGTTCATCTGAGTGAGTAGCTTGAATACAGAAAAATATAATCTATGGTATAGCTATTATCTAATTTTAATGCGTTTTTTTCGTTTAAAATATTGTATCACATTACATTAATAAAACAAAATTTAACCTACACGAAAATATTGAAATAAATATAGTATGTGCAATCAAATACAGACATGACCATTGAGCTTTCAAACCCAGATATGTCCAAGGCTTTCGTTCAAAACCAGACATGTCCAAATTGTTTTTTATTTTTATTGTTAATACCGTTTGACTTAAAAACCTCCAATTCATATAATAAACTAGTGATATGTATCTACATTTAAGTTTTTATTTTTTTTAATTATGACAATCAATTCAATAAATATAATATTTTTCCATTTTCTGGTAAAGGCTTTATCATGGACATGTCTGCTTTATGAAGCTTATATGTTAAGCAATGTTAAAATCTTGAAGTCTGCCAGTCTTTGAGGATTCATCAACTGTGTTATGATAATTATTATTATTATTATTATTATTATTATTATTATTATTATCATCATTATTACTATAACCTTTTTCAAATAAGTTTGTTTGAATATTAAAATTGGCTGGACAATATTATGTAATTTTAATTTTGAATAATTTAATGGTATAATTACAAATTTTATATCTTCAATTTAGTCATATAAGCCTTTTAACTCTCAAGACAAAATCTCAAAAATGTGTCTACAGCTTCAACAAAATTGTTAATGTTTAAGAACTTCATTAAGCTATTAATGCAAATCTTACGAATTTAATTAGGATGTAGCAGGCCCAAATATTTGGCCATATTATATTTTAAAATTATATCTACTTCTGAAACTCCAATTATGTTAAAGGTTTATGGAAATAACTTTAAGAATATACTATACCCCAATCATTCATTGAAAGTAATTTAAAAATCATCAAAAAAAAGGGTTTTACACAATTAATCAAAGCTGGTATCCCTATATTATGGTATTAGGGTAATGTATGATATTATGAAAGTGTTGATACTAAAGAATACGATGCAGGTTTTAGGATATTCAAACAATTTAGCTTTGTTATATAAGATTAAGGATGCTGTTGCGAAAAATTCAGGAATTTTATCAAATGCTTATGAGGAAATATGTTTATAAGTGATCGCTAACAATACTGATTAAATGATAACAGAGAGATCATGCAATGAGGTACCAATGACGATATTAGATTGTAAATTAGTAAACGAAAACAGTCGAGAAATTGTTGATATTGGGTACTCAGTCAGTCATATGTTGACAGCTCTCCTGCTTTCAATGTTAAACTCAGAATATACAAAACAATAGTTTTATCAGTTGTTCTCTATGGTTGTGATGGGTGACCTGGTGGTCTAGGGGTAAGGTGTCAGACTTCTGTGCTGGGGGTCCGGGGTTCAATCCTCGGTCCCGGCGCAAATTTATCTGATTGCCAAACCCTTCCTTCACCTCTGACACGATGTGTATTAATCACAACTTGTGAATGTGAGGAATGCCAGGCCTCCACCGTGGTTCGGATTCCACGTTAAACTGTAGGTCCTCCATTTCATCTCACAATCACCCTACCATTACACATTAGCGTAAGTGCGTATAACCCGAATGGGTAGTAAGACGCGGTGCTAATAATAATAATAATAATAATAATAATAATAATAATCTATGGTTGTGAAATATGGTCTCATACTTTGCATGATGAAAATAAATGTAGGGTGTTATAAAACGAGGTGTTTAAGAAGATATTTGGTCCAAATAGAGATGAAGATACTGGGGAGTAGATGAGGTTACATAATGATCAGTCACATAAGTTATACTCATCCCAAGACATTGTAGGATAATCAAAACAGGTAAATGACAGTGGACAGGACCTGCTGCGTGAATGGAATAATCTAGGACAGTGTTCAAGGTTTTGCCTGATAATCCCGATGGGAAGACCTAGAGGCAGATGGGAGGGTAACATTAGAATAGATATGAAAGAGATAGGGTGTAGTTAAGTGAACTGTACAGAGCTATCTCGAGAAAGTTATAGAGCTTAGTGAGATGGACTGTATAGAGCTATAGCAAAATAAGTAGCGTACATTTTGTTAAATGTGGCAATGCATTTTTGAGTTCCTAGTACCATAGAGCAAGTAAGTAAAATGTCTTAATTTAAAATCTATATACATATAGTACCCATCCCAATGTCTGGTTGGATCCTCAAGAGTTCCACCGTAGCTCTAAAGCCTAGGCCTCACATAATAGCCGTATCAGGGAAATAAGGAATGAGGTAGTTTCTTGTTGCTTCTCTCACTGATTCAGAGAGAAATATTCCATATCAGTCTGTCAAGCCCATGAATGCTTACACCAACTGACCCTACAAGTTACACCTTCACTCCATTCATCACAAGGACTGACTGTAGAAGGAATGTTATTACTAGTATCGTTAATCCCTCTGCCACTTACATATTTGTCGGAACCAAAAGTGAAAATGAGATGGGCTTAAAGGGGTCCCCAAGGATACCCCACACATTAAATATGTATTGCTTCAATGATTTAACTAAAATATTTAAAGTTAACAAAATATAAGACTGCGAGCAGGCGGTGACACTTGGAGGGAGAAAAATGTGTGTCTATATTGTAGAACGCACGTCACAGGAGAATTGCTGGCGCTAGTTAGCACTGAGCTGATCACTTCCCCCACCACTCCGTGACTGAAAACCTATTTGAAAAATAGACTCCGTTCTGTGTTGGCTGAAAATAAGCTAAATTCTTAGTTATTTTATCAATGGAAAGTGACGTTACACGACGGCTATTTTTTTATCAAGTTGTGTCAGAAAAAGAAAAAAGTCCCTTTGTGAGTTGTGTTAGCAAAGGCAATTTGAAAATTTTGATTTTATAGAACCTTTCAAAACATTGTAAATATATTTTAATATTTGGCAAGTAATTTTTATACATTATTATTATTATTATTATTATTATTATTATTATTATTATTATTATTATTATTATTATTATTATTATTATTAGTAGTAGTAGTAGTAGTAGTATTAGTAGTAGTAGTAGTAGTAGTATTTTTACCACTATCATTATTAATAGTACCTAACTAAATATTTAATTGTAAATAAAATATCCAAATATCAATTAAATAATATATATGATATAAAAAGTGCTACTCTCTTTATTTTGGTAAATAAAAAATAGAATAAAGGACTCATAATAATTATATTATTTATTTTACTTCATGTGATCTACATAATTGGGAGGAATAGTAATTAAGTCTTATATATGCATATAGCTAGCTATAACTATTATTTATTAAAATATCAAATAGATAAATATTTAACTGAACAAACATATACATCGTACAAAAGCAAAACAAAACAAAACAAAAAAAGACCCATGGGACTCTCTAAAGCTGCCTTAGCAGATAAATAATATGCACTACACAGATGAAAATTGGCACCCTAATAGGCTGAAAATTACTTGTTCCAGGGGTTGGAGGGGGAGGGGGGCAGGGGAATTTAAAATAAACTCCCATAGCTCATATGGGCCAAATATAATAATAATAAATATAAAACATTTACATACAGGATGCATAGGACTAAAGTTAATTCAGCCAAAAATTTACACAAAATAATAAAATCATTTGAATAAAATTGAGTGTTTTCGAGTTTACAAGAGCTTCTATTAACAGTGTGAATTAAACTAAATTCAGAGGTAACAAAATAAAATAAAAATATGTCTTCAAAATTTGTTAATAAAATAATTTATAGTAATAATTAATAACTTACTTTTATACTTACTATGCTTTGATAGGCTATTATAAATTCATGTTATCCCATATTTTTGTAAAAAGTAAAATTTATTTTCAGAATATGATATCTAGATGGAGTTATCCTCACTAAAATCATAATAATAGCTTTGGCTATTTAATTCTATATTTATCATATTATTTGGTAAAAATTAAAAAGTAAACAAAATAACTTTTGCGCAAATCTGGTTGTCTATACTACAGGTGACATATTATAAATAAATGATACGGAACTTTGCACGGACTTTCTCGCTCTATTTTTTAAAAGGGGAGATATTTGCTCAAAACTCGTAACATATGTGAAACTAGATAATATACACTAACAAACTCGAGTAAAAATTGTGTTATACTTACGTAAAACATTTATTGACTCCCTGTTTCAAATGTATAATTTTATTTTTAAAGAATTAATATGGGAGTGAAAAATATAAAATCTTTGTAAACTTCTTCGCAGCCTTTTCTACGCAACATATTATACAGCAGCGTTCTCTGATGATGATGTTGACATACATAAAAAAAGTCATAAACTCTCGTTGCTTTGGTATGAACAGAATTGTAAACTAGTCACCCTGGGACTAGCAACTCTTTTTTGACCAACTCCATTTGCCGTTGTGTTTCCTTCACCAATTTCTCTGTGTATGTACGAGGTCTTTAGCTCACAAAATTGTATTAATATATTTACCAATATCTCACAAACTATTGGTTTGTATAAAAATATATTTCATATAAATTTTTTTATTTTAAATTTTACAATATTTTGCAATCATAATTTATTTAGTATCTCAAATAGTTGCAGGGATACGGAAATTTCCGCTTCTGTAGAGTACTTTAGAAGTCATTTTCATGGGAAAATTAAAATATCAATTTTGTTTATGATCTCAATCATCGCCTGGATACGAATTTTATTAAAAATCGTTAGAGATGATTTTGAGAAAAATGTTTTCTTCTCTTTTCACCCTTTACTAAACTACTCTTAATTTTAGGGTTATACAGACACACAGACGGACGGCATTGAAAAAACCAGGTTGACAACCATTACCATCTCTGGTTAGATTTTTTTTGACGATCGCAATAATTTACCTCAAGTTTTCGAGGAGTTAAAAAATATATATATTTGCGTATAGCTTGAAAATTATTAGTTTTATAAAAATATGTTTTAAACAAAAGAGTTTTATTAAAAATAGACCTACATATTTGCTATGATAAGTAATTTCTTATCTAAAGAGCTCCGGAGATATGATTAAAAAATGAGAATGTATGCATCATACCGTAACCCTTAAAGCCAATTGGACGAAAAATTGACCGTAGCCATTTGTTTGTAATTTTGATGAATGTTTAGAAATTAAATCTAATCAAAATCGTTACAGCTGATTTTGATAAAATCGATGTTTCTCTTTTCGCCCTTCAGTAAACTACCCTTAATCTTAGGGTTGGATATCCGATTCCAAATATCCCTCTGGGCAACCCTATTAAAACCCTAGACACCTATTTTAGCTCACTCAGTAAAATAGTTTAGGCTCTACTTCGAGGTACACACAGACACATGAACAGACAGAGGGACAGACAGACAAAAAGACGGAAAATCAAAAACCACTTTTTCGGATTCTGGGTATCATGAGACATCGAGATTCATCAAAATCTTGAGTTGTATTTTTTTGTCTATCTCAATAATTTCTCTACCTATACGGTAGCAATAAAATAAAAATGTGGTCTCTTAAAATATTATTGAATAGGTGTCATTGCAAAAAGTAAAAATCTATTTTGAGCTTTATTATTGGAATATTTTAAACAAACTGTGTAGAAACATAATAATCACAAATTAAATAAATGTTTATGAATTTAGTTAATGTGGAGATAGAAATCTACACAAGAAAATTTATATTTTAAAAAAAATATAACCGCTCTAAAGGCAATATAATAATAGGCCTACTTACATAAAAAAATTACTTTCCTCTACTTTTAAATTTTTGTAAAGTTTAATCCCGTGTAAAACAATAATTTAAATCGATCTATTTAACACTTTATGAAATAATTAATTATTTAAAGCATTAAATATCTTAGTTAACATTATAACTGATAATTTATTTTTATGCCTTAAATTTTAAAGATTTTTTTAGTTTACTTAAATGCTCTTTATTTATTGAATACTTAATATTTTAGATCAAATACGTGCCAATAACTATCCTTGGACATTATAGCAAAACCCGAACAAAAATATGGCGTTTTATAAGCGTTACATTTTACAATCGTATACATATGGGCTGGATTATTTGAAAACTGTATAGACCTACTTGAATAGTCATGAAATATAACATAGGAGATGGATTCTGTATAAACTGTTAGCACGGAATATAAAACAATCTAATAGAGTTTGAAGCTGAAACACGTATTCCAGTGGATCAAGTATGGGGTTTGGTAGTTGCTAAATAACTGACGATCTCACACGATCATACCCCTTAAACTATGATAACCATAGGCTCAAAATGAACACCTATAGCTCATTCAAATTTTCCGGAGTTTTTTTCAAATCTGTCATTTTTCAACTTTAATTAAATAAATTTCTTCACCTGTAATATTTAAAATAAACATTTCTAATTTTGCTGGAACTTAAATTTGTTTTCTAGTTGAATCTGATACTAAAGACGTATGTGTTACACTACATTAAGGTTTGAACCATATCACTCAGTTAATTATAGGTATCGAGCAATGATTTAAGATAGTAAATTAGTATATTAAATGAAAAAATGTTGTAAAATAATACAAAACAATTGAATTTTACAAGGAAATAAAATTTAGACAAAATTAAAATAAAATATCTAATGTAATTTAATAATTTAAAACCTTTTCATTAAATCTTAAGCATAGCAATATATTCCTGGTTTGGTGCGTTATACTTTTAATAACAGTGCATATAAATTATGAATTGATAAAATACGCTACAATTTAAATATAATTTATTGAAAATTTATTTATAATTAATAGTGTTTTAATTCCTTACCTGAAAATTGGAAACCCTTTTCTAATTTGAATAGCTAATAATTAGTCTGCCACTTTATTCATAATTTCCCTCTAAGTATTAATGTATATACTCACATACTCACACATTAGAATCACCAGAAAGAAATTTGGTTCATTGTCGCTACAATGTTTAAGTTTTATATTGCTAAATAACATTATAGCTTTTATTTAACTTTGTCTAAATTTGTTAAATTGTTCCAAATAAAAAAAAGTATTTGTATATTCAACTAATTGTCTTAACCCATGCCACTAATCATTGCCTGCTTGGTGTAAATCAAATCAAGGTGTAGTGCAACAAACTATAACAGCCATGAGCAGATTTTTTTTTTTAACAAATTAATAAATTTTAAATCAATCGCCAAATTTCAAAATATTTTCCAAAGTTTTGATAGGGACTAAGTAACGTATAGGACCTATATACGTATAGCTCACATGAGTAGAGAGACGCGGTAGGAAAATACATATATTTTTATATGATTTGCACCTATGTTGACATTTTCGGGACTAGTTTAGACTTCTTGGACTATACAGGTTGTTCTGAAACTTATAGCCCAAACAGCACATATAGCTTGTTTGAACCAAAAGTAATTCAAAACCCCTATACACTTACATCCATAAACGTATGCTAATACCATTAAACTGTGTTCAAAGTTTAGTCATACATTGCTGGGATAGCAAGGCTGTCCAAGCAAGCGTGCACAACAAGTTGCATAAGAGCTAGGCGTGTAATACTATACATGTAATAATGCAAGCACTTTCTGTGATGTATGACCGTTAATGATGACCCTCAGAATGTACTCACATTTCTATATAGAATGATGTGTTGTTTACTAATAACTATTGTAGTAAGTTAGCTTCCGTGCTCCAAGATGTCAAGGTGTGTGGTGTCGCGCGCCTGGCTCCTATGCAATCTGTTGTACACGAATGCTTGAACATTTTTGTCATTCCATCACTGTATGATGAAGCTTTGAACATAATTTAATGGTACTAGCATAGCTTTACGGATGTAAGTGTATAGGAGTTTTGTGTTACTTTTGGTTCAAACAAGCTATTATGTGCAGTTTGGGCTATGAGTTTACAAGCACCCTTTGCTATATTATAACAGTTTTGCATAATAAATATAATACATTTTATTTATTCAATTTAAATATCATGTATTAAAGTTTTCGTGTAAAATATATTTTATGAAGCTCTGGTGTTTGAAATTGTGGACTCCTTGAACGTAAACAGTTGTTATGTAACAGGATATTTTTCATTTTCATGAACAAGAATTAAACATAAGATAATTCTGCACGCTAAATTGGTAAATCGTTAAATGGATAATACGCACTGTAGCATAATAATTCAACTTGCTAATTTATCATTTGTATTGATAATTTCTGCCAATGCAAATACTTTCATTAGATAATTAATAATTACAAATATAAACGTGTGGATGAAATTCACACCTACGCACGAAAAACACTACAAGTTATTATTATTAGCACCGCGTCTTACTAACCGTTCGGGTTATACGCAAACATTACAGGCGATAAGTGAACACTACAAGTGATAAGTGAACACTACATGTGATAAGTGAACACAACAAGTGATTAAGTGAAATATCGTAAATTATAAATTAAGTGTTTGGATGGCATACACAGACCCATATTCAAAAATAGCTCTCGGCCAAATGCCACATGAGATGCATTCAGTTTTAAAAACTGTTTATTTTGAAACTGTGCCTGGCAACCAATCAGAAAGTACCTATGATCGTACAACCCACAACTGGCTATGTATAGGCCCTACGATTCCTGCAAACAACGCATGCCCTTCTCCCTGCAAGATGTGGTCACACAGTAACCTCAGGATGGCTATTTATAATTTCTTGCAAATACCGACATTACTTTTACATTTTCACCCTTTTACAACACGCTCGATGGCAAATTCTTGCTCATACTACCTTAACGTTAAGGTTGGATGCTACAACTATTAAAAAAAGTTAAAACTATAAGTTTAAAGTTTTTTCCTAGGATTATATGTTTTAAAAAAGATTCAAATTTTGTTTAAGAGTTGTAATCATGCCAGCCCACATAAGGCAATAAGGAGCAATAGAAATTATAATAATATGTTTTCTGGGAAAAAGTGTATAAAAACAGCTTTATGAAAATAAAATGTTTGTTTTATATAAAAAATGTAATATCATCAGTGGGCACGCAGACTAAAGCATCAGTCTTATCTAGTCTTGTTCCCTGGTGATTGGAGAATGGCGCTCGAGTCCAGACTGGGTGTATTTTTTATTAAATGGTTTCCTGATATCTCTCTTTTGGCCACAACCCTTTCCCCAATATATACAGGATGTTAAGTGAAAGCGTGTAAACATTAAACAGGATATAGGGGATGGTCTACCGAATATTTTGAGATAGGGAACGTGTGGGATATGGGCCTAAACATGTGGGGAGAGCCTGAAGGCTATTTCGTATGGGGATACCTCATATCACTTGTGTATGAGACCACAGTAGACACAGACTTGTAATTGGTTCCCAGTATATCTATTATGTGATTCGCAACACGCACGGGATATTAGAAAGGGTGTGGCAGAATCTCATACGCCAATGTCATGCGTTCATTGTGGTTGGGGGCCGTCATTTTGAGCAAATGTTGTGAGGTACGAAATGGTAGGTTTCCTCCGGTTTGTCAATGATATGGTATACTGTGCAGGACTACCTGTATGTAATGTTATAACTAAATGTAAATAAATTACATGTAATGATTAGCTGTAAATAAACCGGACATCAGTTACAGTGTTAGATATGTTTAGGCCCATATCGCACTTAGCTGGCTTCCCAGACCACATGCTCCCTATCTCAAAATGTTCGTTAAACCATCCCCTATGTCCTGTTTAATTTTTCACGCTTTCACTGAAAAATTCTGTATATCTCTTGCTCTCGGACTCTTATTTCATAAAGAACGAGTATATTTTCTTTTTTCTATATAATTTTATGTTTTTCTTCCCCCAATTTCTCCAATCCACCTCGAACACTCAAACTTAGTGACACAAATAAGATATAGATAATGATGGCTTATAGGAAATGCCAAACAAGTTCTACACCTGTAAACAGATTTATGAATAGTACATTTGGAAAGTGTGTTATGCCCTATACGTGACTGTGGTACTCGGGTTAGTTTATCTTGGGGTTTGAAACTCTTAGACCTCGCCATTGACGTAGGCTCTTTAAAATGGCATGACGTGTCTAGCTTGAGAACGATACACAACTCGTACAAGTGCCCATTATTGGTTCAGTGATTTGAAATGATCGAATCACATGCGAGATAATTATTAACAGAAATAAAATCAGATTGACGTCAATCGTTTTATGTTTTTCCAAAGATAACCTAATTTAAAAACGTATGGATTATAAAGAAATTCTCGACTATAAATAAGTCAAATTACAACTTGTAGGTCACAGTTGTCAAACTCAGGTTAAGGGACAGCCGTCCTCCTTGCTGTCCAGTGACAGCCCCTGGTTCGTGGCCAGGACGAGCCAAAATATCAAGAGGATTCACATTAATTAAACTCTTACTATCAGGCAGATTAATAACTTATTCTTTATATTGAATAAAAATAATGTGCAGTTTATATCAAGCTGCACACGAGTAATTAACGATTTTGAGCCATTTTAAATATTACATTTTTTTTCCAAAACTCCAAAGTATACGGTAGAATAACCAGGATAGAGCTAAAATCGAATAAAACAATGGACGACTGTACTTGAACAACACTTGGTGTGAGCCTAACCAGCCCAACATGAAGTTTTGCTCAGCCATGCTACTGCTGTCCCTTGCAGCCCTCCGCTTGGTGTCTGGACTCTCCAGCTTCAGTGGTCTGGAAGTTAAGTAAGAACTGATCTGAATTTCCATTGCTCAAGAAATGGGTGATTCATTGTACAGTTAGGTTTTCTTAGTAAGGAAAAAGGTCTACAAAAATGTAAATTTGAATATATTAGACTATAGACTCGATTTTAGTTACAAGGCTTTTTTTTTGTTCATCTTGGTGAAAAAACACATCTTTTGTTCATCTTGGGGAAAAAAACACATCATATATATAAATATATAAATAATAAAATTATAGTAGAGAAGAAAACTAACTATATCTTCATAAAATTAACTTACAAACAATATTATCAGAATGTTTTAACTCTAACAGTATATAATATTTAAATATATATTGATTTAAAGTACATTTTTTCATGAAATAGATATAATTTCATGTAATATTTAAGACCCTATTTCCATATTTTTATTTAGATTCAGGATGCTTTTTAATGTTTTATGTTTTATGATTAAAAACAAGACTTTTGGGATTACTTTTTATTTTATGCTTATTTAATATGCTGTTATTTATGTGCATTTCTGTAAAAAAACAACTAAAATATTGACACATATGTTTCAAGCCTTGTATTAAATTTCAATCCTACATTATTTAATGTCTCGATGAGTATTAAATGTGGAATTATAAAAATGGGTGATCATTAGGGGGAAAAAATTTAAATTTATTCAAGAGATAATTTAAAATTTTGACTAATTATTGTCAAATACTTATATACAATAATATAAAAAGTAATATCCTAAACTTCAGATTTACAAAAAATTAAAAAATTGCATGCAAATTACTAAGTATTTATTAAAGCGCGCATTATTCCTAAGGCGATTGGCCCTTTTTATTTGGCGTGGAAATTTAGAGACATGTTAACAAACAGTTATCTTCAAGAATGTTTTATTGTTTTGCAATTTTCTTTTCGGAAATGGTCTGTTCAAGAATAGAAGCATGTTGATTATGTTATACTTTTTATATACACACCTCATATATAATTTTAACAGTGATCAAGTATCAACAAAATTGACATTTTTTAATAGAAATTTGCCGGCTTGATAAAAAAATAATAAAATGTAACAATTAATAAACATTGATACACCATCTTAGAAGAGTTGTTGAAAATATGACTATAAAAACTTCACTCACTATCGAGAAAACTGATATCTCCAAATGTATGAAGCAAGACCTGTCTGGTAGCTAGCGCCATCTATATTTTCCGTGATCCATCTCTTCTTGTTGGCGCGGAAGGATACTTTGGTCAGTTTTGAGGCCACGCCTCGCCTTTCACCCTCCCACCCACCATCCCACAGAATAGGTTTTAAACTTTAATTCGACATGGCCAAGGGCCTTAAGCATATTTAATATGAGTGAATGTATTTAAATTTGGTATGCTGAAATATTACCAGCGTAGCTAAGAAAGTGTTACCCCCCTCAGTGGCGTAGTTTGCTAACGTGATATAGTCGTGTTGAGCTAGACAATTGAGGATGTGGATATCAAGGTTCGAAACTCTGTCTAGTGACTGGGGATGGTTTTTCCTAAATTGTTTTCTATTCTCCCTCCACGCAAATGTGGGATCACTTCCTATAAATTAAACTTTCCCAATTCCTAATCCATTAGCATAATTAGTACATAAGCGTATAACTCGTAAGGTTAGTAAGAGGTGGTGCTAAAAAAAGTGTTCAGAGTGAATCAATTATACTTTCAATCCGGTACTTTCAAATTCTATTATTATCTTTTATTAAATGCCCCTGTTTTCAACGATTGTTGTGAGCGGGCTACAATGTAGCTTATTGTCTTGGCAGTGATGACCGGGTTGTGAGGGTCCACCCCACAATGGAGGAACGGGTGGCAGCCATCTTGACAAGGCTACATCTAACAGAGGTTGAAGTAAGCTGGGACTCACACACACTGCTAGACATTCACAATCACGTGGCTGACGTAAGTTTAATGTGCAAGAGAATCTATCCGTCCCCCTTAGCTAGAAGTGGCGACACAAGAATGTTCAGGGGGCTCTAAACCCCAACCCTTGGAAAAAAGTTTTCCTCGCTAGATTTATTTAACTCTTCTCTGATATTCTTGAATAGAATAAGATTAAAAATATACTTTAATTAGCATCTATAAGCATCTACTTTTCATAAAAAGTCTATGTTGTGACATTTTATTATATATTCCAGAGACATCCATTTATTTAAATAATAATAGGGGAAGGAACATTACAAATATCTTCTAAGGAAATTAAAATTACAAGAAAATTTTAGGCTTGAACCACTTCAAAAAGCTTCAAAGGTCATCAATTTTTAAATATTTTCTGGCATATACTATTTTTGGCTTGGAGGGGAATTACCCCTAAATATTTTTTTTAGTTATTGCACCCCAGCAACCCTACGCAAATAAGATTCTGTCAATATTTTCCACCATAATCAAGACAATATTATGATAATTATATAGCTATTTCTTAGCCACTACACACGTACAGTGAAGTTTGCCTGTCCAGGCACGCCCGTGTGGTATAACTGAACGTGTGGATGACATAACTGTACAATTATTTCGGCCTGCACAGGCGACCGGAGCAAATTTATTCGTAATACCTGCGTCGGTGAAAACTGTGCAGATGGTTCAGTTCAGTTTTAGCTGCTGCCACCACCACGTCGTTCACTAATTATTTAAGTTTCATTCTTTCTTTATAAACTTATTGCTGTACACAATCTGTAGATGCAAATTTCAATTAATTTAACAAGTCTACATGTGAATAACGTTATATTCTGTTCAACCAACCTTTACACCACATCTCTTGTTTTATTTTTCGTTTTTGATATTGTTTTGTCGTTAATAACAAGCCAACTGTCACCAAAGCATCGTCTGTTGAAGCCATTGCTAACTGATATTGAAAGAACAATTTGAACGAGAAAAGAAAAATACTGTGACCTGAAGAAGGAAAACTGTATCGTGTGGATGCACTAACACATCCGGTATACCTGTACGTGTGTAGCGGCCTTAATGTAATACAAATAAATGTGTTAACATCATTATTTGTAATAATTTATATCTACTCTAGAGATTGTATAGTGCATTACTATTATTCAATAACAGAGAGGTCAATTATATAGCTCATTACTGTGATTCAGTGACAGGGAGGCCAATTTATATTACCAGCTTAGTTAATTAAATACTATAATCGTTTGGAGAGAGAAGTAATATTTATTACTTGACACTAAAGAGAGTAATTGGCCATGGTCCAAACATTTCATCCATGGAATGCTCAGAGGTTCAAACTAGAAGGCAGGTATCCTTGTTTTCAGGACTGTTTGTGTGTCCCCTGGTATGAAGAGTTGGATGTGACGGAACAGTGGCTGGAAGATCTGAAGACATTCGGGCGGAATCTGCATGACCTCCTGGACAAAGAAGATGAAGATGAACTATTCTACACCATCAACCAACACCTTGAGCTCAGTGACCTTATTGTACGTGTAACTAACATTCCTAGCTTCTCCCAGTTCATGTGGCTGTGTAGTAATAACTGAAAATATGTTTAGTTACTTATATACAATCTTCCTTTGAATACCATAATCTGAGATTTACATGTTACTGACAAGATCCACCTTTGTGTGTCTTTATGCCAGTGAATTTGACCGGACGTAAGATGGTGTCCATTTCTATCTCTTTACGGAAAATTGCTAAATCACAAAATGTTTTTTATAGAATTTTGAAGATTTTTACTTGTTTTATACTTGTTTCTACAATATATTTTATCCAGTTCTAAATAGAGGTATTCACAACCATCTGAATCAGTTGAGACTACTTTGCAAAATAGATTTATTTGAGCGCTTGTTTACAACATTTATACCATTTATTTAATCAGTTTATAAAAGCCCATTTTATTTTCTGATTGGTGGTGACGTACAAATACCCAGGGAGCTTTGTTTAGAGCCTGTACGTTGGCTAAGTTTAATATTAGAGTGTTAAAACTATCCACTATCTTAATACTATTGACTCAAGAGATTGAGTTTGTGGTTTAAACATGTTATCCTATATTTCCAGATGAGCTACGTCTACGTCATGCAAGTCATAAAGATTGGTGTAGAATGGAATGTTTTTGCTTTCGTTGAGGACATCAAGAATAACGTGCAGCTACCAAATAATATTATGGAGGAAATACATCTCTATGTGGCTCAAGTGATAGCTTCGTTGAGGTGAGCCTATTATTTCACAATCACTTTGTTTGGATTCATGTGAAACTGTTAAGTGACGTTGGGACAAGGCTTAAGATGGCTTTTAGTTTAAACCCCAATAATTCTAACACTCATCTTATCAATTAATCCAAAAATTCCCTGCTACACTAAGTCAGTATAGATTTTAAACAATATTTACTAATCTAGTCTTGTGAGATTATATGTATTAATTTACTAACCTGACAATCCGACAAAACTTATCCTTTTTCATTTTCTTAAGAAAACTATGAAAGCTGTGTTTATGGTTTGTTTGCACCTGTGTATTACCTCTCAAAAGCAATATACTTTCAATTAATTCACTCATTGTCAATTTGTCATAAACACAGTTCAACTATAAATATATTTGTTGCATAATGTTTTTAATAAGTAGTTTTTCCACTGAGAATTTTTAAATTTGTAATTTTTTTTTATCATTATGGCATTATTATATTTTCGTTCTTAATTCTGATGAAGCTTACTTTTAGAAACTTTCAATATCCAGGCTCATCAAAATATAATTTAATTTACAGAGTCCTTGTCAACATAACAACCCCTTCTGTTTCAAAAAGTCAAGGATTAATAATAAAAATTATATGATAATTCAAACTCGCTGATTTAAGCTTAAATTATTATTACGCGCTTCAGTGTTCAAATGGTCAAAGACCTCCTCACCCTCATGTTATACTGGCCTACTCATGACGGGAAGATATAGGTTTGAATTTTGATTGTATCTGATGACGGAGATCTTTCCTTAATGAATTCCCACTCTCATTACATGCAAATTATGGTATAATACTACTAAAATACTTCCTTCCTCATCTCTGGTGCTGATGAGTTGGGTCCGAACACCTAAATCATATATTAGTTGAGTCCCTTTATAGTTTATGAAGTTCATGATTTAAGTTCGTCCTTTTTTAAAGGAAAAAGGTTGAATGAGTCATCCCCCAAAAGGTTTTTGCTACTAGTTTATCTTTCTTCTTGTCAAAATTAAGTCTAGGTTTTTGGAAAAAAATTGAAGCACAATGCTTTAGTGAAGTAGATAATTGGTATTTTTTTCCTCAAACTTAAGTTTTTACTCCCTAATTAATACCTCTTTTAGTCTAACACAATGTACTTCCTTTCATCATTTATTTTGTAAAACATTCAAGGACAAGTCAGGGATTTAAAAAGGTGGTCCAAAATTTATTTTAAAAATTAGTTGTTCTAACGCTGTGATCCTTAATGAAGCCTGAATTTTTAAGCTTACTTCCACCAATTTTGCCCCAAGTTAAATTGGCAGCCTTTTATTTATGCAACTTGCAACACTTCCTCCATTGCAATATGGATTGCTGTTTTGAAATCTATAAAATAAAAATTCGGAAGGTATGAATGTATCACCGAGAGAATTACAGCGATATACTGAATGTTGAAATACTCGCACATAATATATGGGTTTTAATTTGTTCTGCAAAAATAAAAATAGTATAGGTCATATTTAAAACCGTAGATTGTAAAAATTTAGGTGAAGCACTTGCGACCGCTTTAGAAAGTCCCATTCATATCATCCTTACTAACTTAACACAAGACTTACAAATTATTTTCCGTGGAAAAACCAATATAGAGCTTAAGTTTCCACAAACTTACCCCTGTTTCAATTCCATACAAGGTAGTTTTGAAGCCTTTGAGGAAATGTTTTCTTAAGCTTTCTATTTAAAGAATTGGTCAAATGTTGCCTACTAAGAACCGTTTCATCGAGTTTCTCATGGATATGTCCTGTATGACTTTCTAGTATATAATTACTTGACAACAGTTAAAAATAAAAACAGATGTGCTATTGCAGCAAGTCCAGCATTCAACATTGTATTCTAGCATTTTATGAAACCTTTAACCGTCGATCACTACCAGAGGCTTTGATATCTCACTTTTCATTAATTCCATTATAAGAACATGATGAGAACGAAACTGAAACTGATTCATTCTTGTAAATATCTCTAGTGTAAACATCTACGTTGAACAATTAGGGACTCAACACATACGCCACTCTTGAACTGCGTGGACCCAATTAAACTGTCTTCAAGTTCGTAAACAAATCCTAGGGAACCGACTCATATGCATCCCCTCATTTCATATTAATTAGCATACTTGCGTATAGTCTGAACAGGTAATATGAGGCGGTGATTAAAAATAAAGTTATTATAAAATTTAAAATAGTTGTACGGCTTTAAAAGACAAGCTCTGTAGTTTCTTAATTTATTTAAGTCTAATTAAATTAGCTAGACATTTATAGTATTTAATAATAAATGTGCATGACAAAACGTTTTCTAGCAACGCTACCTCAGAATTATTTGAGGTACCTATGACTTCTTCAGTGTGTTTTATTGAACCTCATGGCGATAAGTACGATGTAAGATTATTTTTGTCTCCAGGGACAGGTGTTCTGAAGAGAGGAAGGTTGTCCCAGACGTCTTGTCCAACTCTCTCCACAGTTCACTTCGGTTCCTGCTTGCTAGCATCGCCTTGAGTTCACCGATAGAACCAGCTGAATCTCACTACAATGTCAATCTCGTGACTTTACACCGATCACACTTTCATCAAACAACCTGACAGTTACAGAGAATTGTCCAAAGTTATGTTAGTAAACTGCTCCACAACTACAAGAAAATTGAACAGAGTCATTACAGGGCACGCAACTCTATGCTGCGATTTGCCTTCCGCACAAAAATAAGGTTCAATAAATCTTTGCTATGGCTTCACATTCAAATAATTTTCTAGTAAACCAACCTAATATTATTTTAACTAGCGTCTAATATCATGGTTATTAAAGTCTTAATCGCATCCGTGGATACACAGACAAGACGTCAAGCTCCTTTTGTCTTGTTTAACGGATGTTTGGATGTGATTTTGCCTATATTATCAATAGTTGTTATTTGTGCATAAGGAATATTGACAAAATAACTATACATATATAAACTTAAATTTACTAGTTATGTAACTTTATCTTTAGTTTATATTATATAAGAAATAATAAAATAGTTTAAAATAATTCAATTAGTTCCTAACCATAATAAATATAGGCATAAGACATAATTTTTCTTCATACTTATATATTTATTGAGGCAAATTATATGGTTTTAACTGTGTTGTAAGACATTTATGATTTGAATATATTTATTTAATAACTTATTTTTTTACATTTATATGTAAATACATATTTTAAGTGAAAAATACTCCATAACCTATTACAGATAGTTAATTAATGTATTGTAAAATAGATGACCAAAAGTTTAATACCAAATTATTCAAGTTTAATAATTCAAAAAGAATATTTGCAGCTATATGCTAATCACTTAAAACTATATACCAAGTATAAAAGAAAGATTAAGTTTTATCTAATCAGTAAAATATGTCTTTAAGTCAAGATTAGAGTTAAACAACGTTAACATATTTATTTCTTATAAAAGAGAAACAATAACATTATTAAATGAAAAACAATCTTTTTTACTGTAGAGCTGTGAAGAATAATCTATGACTGGAATAAAATTAAACACATTAGCCAGCAGAATCTTAAAGTTATATTTCTAAAATCCTTAAGAACAGTAAAAGATTAACATCAAACTTTTAAAAGGTCACAGGTTTGAGTATCTAACACCACATAAAAATGCTTATTTAGTAAGATTATTATAAGACATTCAACAGAATACAAATATAAATAATCAAATGTTTGAGATTAAAAAAACTGTTTTTGCTGTTTTATACTTAAATATTGTTTGTGAAATTATGATTTTAGATACACACAAAATAGATTAATTATTCTAATTTTTACTATGTACCTATTTATTTATTTATTTATTTATGTATTTATTTATGTATTTATAAATATAATATTTATTTGAGAATGTTGTATATTTTTATAGTAAATTGTATTGTAAAATATTTTTATGATTTGCCTTATAATGTTATAATTAGGTATCTACTTTAAGCACAGATTTATAAAGGTTTTTTATAGACTGATTATTAAACTTTGAGGCATTTAAAATAAATATCAATCTAAAATAGTAGATAAATTTCTTCTATCATGTGTACATAACTACATTTTAGTTAGTTCAAAAGGGTTTAGTGTAAATATTGTTGACAGCATTATTTAAGGGTGTATATAGGGCCTTACGTCAGAGCTTTCTTTTGATTTTGAACCTAACCCTTAAATTAAGGGTAGTTTACTTAAGAATTATTATTTTTTACAATTTTTTCAAAAACGGCTCTATAGATTGTGTTTAAGATCTACATCTGGAGAAAGTGAAGTATGATGAATATCACTCTAGTCTATACTTTCTTTGGGGGTAAAATTTCGCTTAAGGGTGGTTAACAAATTAAAGATTTTTCTAAAACTTAAAATATTTTAATATGGTTATAAAGATTCATTTCCAAATGGGTATCTCGGGAGTGTTTGGCATGACAAATTTTAATGTATAGATTTTTTGGAAGTAAAAGTTCGTTTGAAGGTAGTTTACAAGTGAATGGTTTTTCAAAACTGTGAAATATTTTTAAAATGATTGAGACTAACAAAATAGTTTACAGAAAATCTATTTTGGAAAAACTTTCATTGACGCTATGATATACTATTTAATTTTAAAATCAATCATAATCCAACCACTATTAAATTAATTATTTTAGTAAAACAAATATATGTAATAATCATTTATAATTTAAAAAATAAGCAGAGCACCATATTGATCTTAATCGCAATAGCTATTTATTAAATTATTCAAATTATATAAAAATCAGTCGTCAATAAACGATCCTTAAACAACTATCCCCTAAAAAACCACAATTAAGCTTTATTTTCATATCAAACATTAAACATACACAAATTTAAAACCAAATAAATATAACAATTTTCGAAATATATCGAATCCTTGAAAATCACCCATCAGTAAACCATTTCTTATCGATTTTATTCATAAATCATATAAAACTCTCTCTAGGTATCAATGTTTTTAAATATCTAGAATTTTCTTAAAGTCAAATAAACTGGAGCTTTCATTGGTAAACTAACTTCTTAGTCTAAGGGCTAGGCCCAAAAAAAAATCCCAAGATAGTGCCCTATAACATCTAAATATCAAGTTTGAACAAAACCCATTAAACTGTTTCGGATCTGTGTCCTGAGATAGATAGACAGAATGACAGACAGACATATATGTGGACAGAGAGAATTGATCTATCAATTTTTTTACACAGTCATAAAACTTATAGTTTCATCAGAATATTGAGTTCAAAAATGTTCACGTTTAAAAAAAACTTTCTCTTGCTATGAGAAAGTTTAGAGGCAAAATTATATATAACTTTCATGTTTCTTTTATTGTGATTGGTGACACGTGGACTATACTTCGAGCCCACCAAGCTTGGTTTGCGTTAACGAGAAAGTTAGGGCTTGAATATAAACCAGTTATACCTAGGGTGGCTCTCAATAATTTGTTCCCCATTCTTCCAATTGGTTAATATGTGATCATTTCCTCTACATTTAGCTTATCTTCACTATCTAGTTAGTGTTAAATTTGCACATAGCCCTGGTTATTGGTAATTGTTTAATATTTATATACAATATATACTACTGGAATATGGTTGTTTTCAGAGCTTGAACTAAGTTGGGAGTGTAGGAAACGCGAGGGTTGGTGCAATTTGTATATTAAAATTTTTTGTTTGTTAAAAAATCAAATATTGTTCAAATTCAAACATAGAGTTTAATTTTCTTCGCCTGCGGATAAAAACAGTCATTAAATATATGTCAAGGGAGTACTGGAATTTAATGACAACTTTTTCTCTTGATTTGAAAAGATTCTCATCTAATGCAGCTATGATCACTATATATATTCAAGAACTGTTGATATCACATTGTGAAGAAAATTAAACTTTGTGTTCCTGGCACTATTTGATTGAATTCTACCAAAGAAGATTATTATTATGCGATAAGAACTCAAATAACACTGTCCTTAATTCACTTTCCTTACACTCCCACTTAAAATAATAAAACTACAGCTTCAGTTAAAAAACAAGAGTAGAGTGAAATCTATCAATTTGTTTTTGTGTTCTTAATAATATTTTAAGGGGGTTACTGTAACAACCAACACATTCTACCTAATCGTTCTGATATCTAAAATTGGTTTCGTTTACACAACCAGGGAGCTGGAAATAAATGTATTATATCTGACATAATCTATTGGTTCTGAATATCTGGGTTTTCCTCTCAAATGACGTTAAAAATCCTACAAAATTCCTATTTAAAGATTTTATCGCTGATTTAACCATAGCTTCTAGGTCTTACGCGCTAACACCTCCCAACCATGTGCTTACGTAGTACAGTTCTTTAGGGTGTGCCTAGTACGAAATTGGATCCGTACAACTGGGCGCTGCCAAACGGGTGCAGCCAACTGGGCACTTGTGAACTGGGCACTGGTAAGACTGGGCGCCAAGACAACAAGGCTCCAGGTTCAATTATTTTTAAATGATATAAATTGTAAAAATATGAAAACAAACAATTAGGCACCAGTTATGTTAGTTTAATCTAATTCATCTTTATGTGGCTTATTTTACGCAAAATAATTATTTTTCATGGTTTTTTGTGTTTTTTTTTTATAATATCATGTCTAATTTTATAAATATACACAAATTTAGTTTCCTCTGTTATTAAATTTTAAACACCTTCAAAAATTAATATTTAGCTAAAAATAATTATTAGGTTTTTACACTGGCGCCCAGTTGTCTTGGCGCCCATTTTTACCAGCGCCCAGTTGGCCGCACCTGGTTGGCGGCACCCAGATGGCGGCGCCCAGTTGTCCTAGAACGATACGGAATACCCCCTAAAATTAGAGGGGTGGAGGGTCCACGGTCGTTGATATGGCTTTGGGAAATGGGTAGTAAGGAGTACTGAAGGAAATATTCAATCAGAAAGAATGTATCTACATTCATTAATTAAGAGAAAGAAAATAAAGCATAGCAAAGCATATATATAAATATATTTCTTAGTCAACCAATAAATTTTATTTACTAAATATTAGGGGTGTGAAAAGATCACTCTAAAATGTGATGCAGAATAAAAGCAAAGCTTGAAACAGGCTGATCAAACTCGAAGCTCAAATGAAAGGTGTGTTTTTGTTGCTATCATATAACAACAACTTTTGTTTTTAGATTTTACCCTATTTGCATCTCAGTAAAGCTAGAGGTGTAGAGATAAAAAATGTATTTTTTTTTTACTAAAATGACATATCTGAATTTATTTATGCTTACGTACTAGTAAGTGTTAGAACAATGTTTAGTAGCTGCTATAATAAATGCTAAATGTTTAAATATGAAGTATTTAGCAAGATATTTCGAAACTTTCCACAATATATCACGATTTTTTCCTTCCTATGAAATGTTTAAACATGCGAATGTGTTCATGGGTGTCGAAGTCGAAGTCGAAACAAATGAGATCCTACTTACGACTTCGACAATAATTTAAAGCTTCTCACACCCCTATAAAATACAAACTTAAATAATAAAACAAATGATTATTATATAATTGAAATTTACTCGGCGTTTGATGTGAAAATAAAATAAATCTTATTTTACCACTAAAATATATTGTTATATGATTGAATTAAAATACAAATAAACTACTTTCCATGGGAAATTTAAAGTTTAAAGTGCACTTCAGCAAACCTGCTCTCATGTTGTAGATGTTCTGGCATATCGTGGACAATTTTAAAATAAGAAAAAAATACGAATACTAAATTCCTCTAGATGCGCTACATATCCTGTACTCATTACAAGACATTGTTAGGATAATCAAGTCCTGTAAATTCTATTGGGCAGGACATGGAGTGCTATTCTAGAATTATTCTAGATTCTAGAACTGGGTTCAAGTTATTAGCCGTCAAACCCAACGGGACCATTGGTAAGACCTAGACGCGGATGGGAGGTTAGCATAAGAATGGACCTAAAAGAGATTGGGTGTAATGAGGTGGCCTTGATAGAACTAGCTCAAGATAGGGATAGGGTGTAATAAGGTGGACTGGATAGAACTATATCAAGATAAGGATAAGGTGTAATAAGGTTGACTGGATAGAACTATATCAAGATAAGGATAGGGTGTAATAAGGTGGCTTGGATTGAGCTAGCTGAAGATAGGGATAGGATGTAATAAGGTGGACTGAATAGAATTAGCTCAAAATGGATAGAGTGTAATGAGGTGGACTGGATCGAACCAGCTCAAGATATGGATGGAGTGTAATAAGGTGGACTGGATAGAACTAGCTCAAAATAGTGTTAGGAGGCGTAATTTTATAAGTGCGACAAAAATGTCGGGTTCCTAATGGCGTAAAGTAGTTAAGTGGAATTTATTTTAATTTTTCTTAATGGTGACTAATGGAAGCAATTTTAAAAATGGTTATGTGGTGAATAATATATTTTATATTATAGTATGTAGGTAGTTAAAAGGAAAAAAATCACTCAAACATGATTCATCGACTTTTTGGTCCGTTAAAAACAATTCTATTTATAGGAATGTAACTATTTTGACAAAAAATATTAAACAAGATTATTTTCTTGCTACACATCTTAATACCCTTTAGGACCGTATGAATTTAAGTATATAGGTACTAATGGAGTAGAAATGAGATAAATAGAATTTATAGAGAATGTACTGTACCTACTTTTCCATAAAAAAATATTGATCAATATTCAGGAAAAGCTGTCCTAAGGATTATTCGGATGTGTTCAACTCACCTCAACCTCCTTGTAACAAAAATCAAATGAGTTGGCCATTTGTCTACGTGTGTACCTGGTCTGCTAAATTCCACAGATATAAGAGTTTGTAGAATATTTGTATCATATTATTAAATATTAATTACCATTAATTGTTTAAAATATAGTTTACCTCATCATCGGCGCTTTGCTGTGGTAAATACAGCTAAGGCGTTTAGTTTTAATGAGTTGACTATTACCTATTTGATTTTAGCACAGTGCCTTGCTACCCCTGAGAATATATAGGAATCTTACCCACATTTGTGTGAAGGGAGAGTGATGAATTATTTAGGAAACACCAATCTTAGTATATCCGACCAGGATCTCCTCGTCTTAGGCAGTCTAGTCGATTGTGAGAGTAGCGCCCTAGATCATTTGACCACCGAAGCGGGTGTTGACAAGTTATATGATAAGGTACGTCGAAACTACTTCGTCCTAGAATGACGCGAAATTTGGTGTTTCATGAGTATGGGGCGGATTATTCCCTAAAGGCCTTTTTTATTTCCATATCTTAAAACGTAGGTTTTTATTATATAGCTTTATTTTAGATTATATCGATAATAAAGAGATAATTTAATGATTATTGCCATTTGTACAAATTAGAGCCTAAACACCTTATCTGATTCTCCTCCTTTTATTTATTTTTTATTATATTTTTCCCAATTTTTAGTATACTATTTTTGAAAGTCCCTGCATATTCCAATACACTGTAAGTTCAGTAAGTTCATTTTTACAGCTCCTTGTTCACTGGCGCCTCAAAGACAAGTGGCATTTCCTTTTGTCCCACCCATAACCGCTTCCCTCTCTTCTTAAGTTAATAATGATAATAATAATAGTAATAATAATAATAATAATAATCTAACCACGAGCTCCCCGCTATCGGAAGTCTAGTCTATTGCGAGAGTAATGCCTTAGACCATGTGTCCACCTAAGTGGGTTTTAGGCTAACTGTTTCTCTTCCGATATTGTACCTACCATTCTGATATGACAGCAAATTATCAGCTCCCCGTGTATGTTTGTAGTATGTAGGAACAACCCTTGGGTCCGGTGGTCAGATAGGTGCAGATATCAGACTGGCAACGAAGAGCTTATACCAACCCACAGAAGTGATACTCAGTCAGTGGTTTGTGTCTTTTGTAATATAGTTGTTTGTTATATGTGCGCATATACTACTTACTATTAATTAGTTGCGTTGCAGAGACCAGACCACCATTATAGTTTATTGAAATAAATATAAAAGCCTAAAGATAACCCGAGAAGAATAGCATTATTTAGTCAACAGAGTTTACTGAGTAAGTGATCACAGATATAAAGGTGAAGGAGGGTTCGAGAAGTTCTCGAAATTGCCATGTGTTGCGTAATTTAAGGATGATTTTTGATCAACAATTATTACAAACAAAAACTTTAAGGATACAAAAATAATGTTGTGTAAATTTAAGACTGATAGCTGAGTAAACATTAGAATCCATGGCCGTTAGTTTAGTAGAAAGTCTAAGCTAGAAATCTTAGAGCAATACACATTCTAATCCACGATTGCTAGCTCTATAGACATTCTAATCCAGACTTGTTATTCAAATGTTGAACTGTCAGCTCAGATATTCTAATGTAGGAATGTCAGCTCTGAAGATATTCTAATGGATGACTGTCAGCTCTGAAGATATTTTAATGTAGGACTGTAATCTCAGATATTCTAATGTTGGATTGTCAGATCAGATATTCTAATGTAGGACTGTCATCTCAGATATTCTAATGGATGACTGTCAGCTCTGAAGATATTCTAATGTAGGACTGTCAGCTCTGAAGATATTCTAATGGATGACTGTCAGTTCTGAAGATATTCTAATGTAGGACTGTAAGCTCAGATATTCTAATGTAGGACTGTCAGCTCTGAGAATATTCTAATGTAGGACTGTAAGCTCAGATATTCTAATGTAGGACTGTCAGCTCTGAAGATATTCTAATGTAGGACTGTCAGCTCTGAAAATATTCTAATGTAGGACTGTAAGCTCAGATATTCTAATGTAGGACTGTCAGCTCTGAAAATATTCGAATGTAGGATTATTAGCTCAGTAAATATCTTAATCCAGGACCTGTAGCTCTGTGGGTGTATTCACTACCCTACTATATTAAGTCGGACTAGGAGTTGTACGTGGGACGATTAATGTAAAATAGAGGATCTTTGCAATCTAGGTTGATAATTGATCACGTAGACCTTGTCTTCCCTGGAAGTGGGTGTGATATCTGATAATAATTATAATCAAGTGTCAAGTCAATCACACTCGTCACTATTATGATCCCATTATGTGTCCTTGAAACAAAGATAGCGCGATGTGAGCTAAAATAAATGTCTCGGAAACTGTTTGCCACATATTTTACTAGAACAGAATATATTAGTTAAATGGCATTTACTATAGTAATGATCTAATATAAGAGTTGTAGTGGCTAAGGGACGCCGCTTCGGTAATCTAAGAATTGCCGGGTAGACTTTCAGCTCTAACACAATAGGCCTCTTTAATTCTACGACTTTTTTCACATCCATTACTGTTTCTAGCCTGTCATCTGGGTCAGTTTTTATTTTCTCTCAACAACTCAAAGAGAAAATATTGTTATCGTCAATAAAATCGAAATCGAGATTTTGATAAATGACGTTTTATGATCCCCTGAAACCAAAAGAGTTGTTTACGCATTGACGTTTCTCTGTCTGTACCTTGAGCTAGAGCCGATACTTTTATACCGATTGAGCTAAAACTTTGCGTTTGGGGCTTCCATAAGGTCACTCCGAGAGGTTTTTAGAATTATTAGACATCCATCGTTAAAATTAAGGGTAGTTTAGTGAAGGTAAAAAAGAGAAAAACTGAATTTCTCAAAACTCAATCTTAATATTTTGTTTAAATTTTATATACAAACAATGTTTATCACTATAAACAAGATGCAAATTCTCGTTTTCTTATGAAAATGAATTTGAGGGTGCATTAAATGGGGAAAATTTTCCAATTTTCACAATCTCTCCGCAACTATTTGGATTAAAAAATAACATATCATTGTAAAATTGTAATACTATTAAAAAAATTTAAAAATATTTTTATAAAACCAATAATTTCTTAGCTATAAGAAAATATATATACTTTTTAATTCACGTCTTTGTAAATGAATTTGATTCTTACGCTCTTTGGTGTGCAAAGATATTTTTCTCTTTTATCAAATTTTCTGCATTAATGAATATAACTAAAATGTTCTGTGTATATTATTTCATTTATGATCGTTGCTGTAGTGTTTCTACAACAATGAATAGATCCATTATTTCGTTTCACGTATCTTACGATTTTTTATTAAATGTATATTTTAAGAAAAAACGAGAGAAAGTCTGTGCAGTGCGCCGAACCATTTATTTATTCAAGCCACTACCAGCTTTCTAGGCCTGTCGTAGCTTCATATGCCTTGTAATCTAAAGACTAGGACAGATACAACATTCAGTCCCTGGCCGTTAATTTATCAATGTGAGAGGGTAAATCCTAGGATCACGATCAACTTAACGTTTACTTAACTTAACGTTCACTTAAAGTTAACTTAACTTAAGAAAACAGATGTGTGATCATGATTTACGTAACTAAACGTAACAGCTCTACACAAATATCTGCATTCTCGAGCATGATCTGTGATTTGTACTATTTGTAAAGTGATGATCTGTGAAAGTTTACAGTTTTCAATCGATATAATAAATATATATTATTAAACTTTTGATAACTTTAGCTTCCCTATTTTAGTTTAATTACTTTGTTTCAATGTCTGATCACTAGAACTTAATTTAAAAGTTAAGACTTCGATAGATTGATCTAGATATATATAAAGAATTTAATATTATAATTAAACAGTTAATAAGCTGGTAGATGTATTCAGTGAAATTACAGTCAAAATATATGATTAGGCTTAACTTCAGGTAAAAAAACATATTGTCAGATATAAACAATCAACATGAAATTAATAATGCATCAACAACTTGACCATACACAAGTTGCAGACAAGTAGGAAATAAATGTATACAAGTTAAAATGTTGTTACAAAAACAGATGTACAATAGAGTATGGACAAAACAATGTTTCCAGTACATATTATATGTTAAGAATTAAAAGTATAAAAAAATTAATTTAAGGTTAACATCTGCCAAAACACATTTTAATAAAAGTCTTGTTATTACAAAGACTTTGAGATATCCAATATAGTATGAACTAAACAATGTTTTAAGTTTAAACAAGTAATGTAGTAGAAAGTATTAAATTTAAAATTTGAGGTTAATATCTGCCAAACGAGTTAAAAAGTAATGTGAAATAATCTAATTCTTATCTGTTTCCTTTTCCCGTTACTCCTTTGTGAAATCCAGCAATGGTAAAGATGCTGGAATTACTTCATTTCTTTTAAATTATAACCACTCCTTACTTTCAACCATTTTTGGAATGTTTACTAAAATGTTACTAGAATTTAAGCTAAAGAGTAAACCTTAGGGCCAATCTTACGATATCTCGTCAAAGTCCTTGTAACTTAACTGTCCGTAAAGTCTAACCGTTGGTTAAATTTGGCGTTGTGTTTTACAATACTATTTTTATGTGCTCGTCAAATTAAGAACAGGTGTCTTACATTAGTTACTATCGTTAACTTTCTCGGAGCGCTAGATTTGTTTCAAAGCTTTTGATTGGCTTAATTTTACCATATAGAATATAATTAAGTCATTACAACGTCTATGGAAGTGTTATGAAAACAAATCGATCAAAGAAAATCCACTTTATTAAGACTTTTTAAGGTTATCTGCTATCTTTTATCATATTTATTTGTTTGCTAAAACGTTTATTGAAAATAATAAACAAGAAATTTAAATTTTAGCAAAGAAGAGGAAATTTTGCTAATTGAATTAATAGAAAAATACAAACTATTTCAAATAAACAATTATAATTGGTGTCCACTCACTTTAATAATTTCCAAAACTTTATTTTTGTACAAACGAAAACGTAAAATGATTCTTCCTCGTTAAAAATTTTATGAAATTCTTTCGTTCCAATTTCTTTATCTCTTCGGTCTTTAAAGTCTTGGGTTCCTTAGAACTTGAAACTCATTTTCAAAGTCATCATAATCAAACAATAAATCACCCATTTCATAATACAAATAAATGTAACCTAACTTTAATAATAACATTTGCCTTGAAAACAATATGGCGGCGTCTTTAACGTTGTTAATGTAGACGTTATGTTTGATAACCGGAAGGTAGACCTCGCGTTAACTTTACGAGCACTTTTAAATGGACATTAGCGCTAACCAAACATTGTAAAATCAAAAGTAGTGGTTGTTATCACTTAACCTTATGTTAATCCCTAACGAATAGAATAACGTGACATTGTAAGATTGGGCCTTTAGTCTTAAAACCAACAAATGAATGACTAAATAGCCCTGTTGACGTCACTCGCATAATTATTGGCTAACTAGATAACGTGATACCCTTCCAGTAACGTTCACTTAAATTAAAAGACCTCCAAGAAAATCTCTTACGTTAAGATAACTGCAAGTCAACGTTAAGTTAACTTCCTCGTGAACGCTTCCATTTAAACACACGAGAAGATACTTTACGTTAAGTTAACATTAAGTTGATCGTGATCCCGTCATCACCAATGATAAATATTTCAGCCATGACGGAAATTAATACTCGGGACCCTAAGATCAGTAGACAAATACGCTACCGACTAAGCTACGGTGTTGGATACGATTTAATTCTACAATGCGGTATTTAAAAATATGGCTCACGCAATAATAATATCTGAATTCCCCAATAAGATTGTTTTTTCTTAACAACCTACATTTTGAGTTATATTAATAGGAAATAAATGGTATGGAACTCCGCACGGGTTTTCTCACTCCATTGTTTAAAATTGGAGATATTTACTAAAAACTCGTAATATAATTAAGTGAAACGAAATAATATACGCTAGCAAACCCCAGCAAATATTGCGTTATACTTACGTTAAACTCTTTATATTGCCGGATATAAATTTAATCATTTTCTTTTTAAAGAATTAAAGTCCTCACTAGTATATTTGGACAAAAAAAAGATTGACATTGGATCCACAAGGGTCAAGACATCGTATTAAAATTTCAAATTTCAGTTAAAATTTTCGACACTTTACTAGGAGTTGCACATTTATATATTTATCGCATTTTTATTAAATTCATAATTTATAGATTTAGACTGATAAAAAATGTAAATATTGACTTTTGAGTTTAAATTTTAGAGATAGATTATTGCTGTGCAACCATTTCCCCTAAGAGGTTAAAGAAAAGAGAACATAAAGTTTTGAGAGACTTACTTATCCACTTACTCTATGGAATTAGAGAATTATTGCTTTAAAATATAAATAGTATCTCTTTAAAACTAAAACTCACAAAATGGCATTAATATATTTGAATATATGGTTTTATAAAATTATATTTCAAAGAAAAGTTTTTTATTTTTAATAGTACTAAAATTTAGCTATGATAAATTAATTAGTATCTTAAATAGTTGTGCAGATAAGGAAATTTCCACTTCTTTAACGAACCCTAAAATTCATTTTCATAGGAAAATGAAAATAACAATTTTGTTTATAATCTTAATCAACGCCTACATACGAATTTTAATCAAAATCGTTAAAGTTAATTTTGAAAAAATGAATTTTTTCTCTTTTCGCCCTTTCTTAAACTACTCTTAGTTTTTGGGTTTAACAGACACACAGAGAGACGGAATTGCAAAAACCACTTTTTAGGTTTCGGTAGGTCCATGATCCATCAACATCTCGGTTTAGATTTTTTTTTTTACGGACGCAGTAATTTACCTTTTTATGTTCGAAAAGTTAAAAAAATATATATATTAGCATTTAGCTTGAAAATTATTAGTTTTATTAAAATATGTTTCAATTAAAATATTTTTATTATAAATAGGCCTACATATTTTCTATGATAAGTAATTTCATATCTCAAGTAGCTTCAGAGATGTGATAAAAAATAAGAATTTCCTCACAAGACCGGAACTCCTACAGTCATTTTGCCGACAAAATTAAAATATCCAATTTGTTTATAATATGGATAAATGCTTAGAAATGAAATTTAATCAAAATCGTTAGAGCGTATTTTTATAAAATCGATTTTTTCTCTTATTGCCCTTCAGTAAATTACCCTTAATTTTAGGCTTAGGTATTCAATTCCAAAAAACCCTTGGGGCAACCCTATTAAAACCCTAGATACCAAGTTTTACCCCGATCGGTAAAATAGTTTAGGCTCTAGTCCGAGATACAGACAGACAGATAGATGGAAATACAGACAGACGGTAATTCAAAAACCACTTTTTCGGATTCAGGGGGTCATGACACGCAGACATTCATCAAAATCTCAATTTCGATTCTTTTGACGAACACAATATTTTCTCTACCTGTAAGATGGTGAGAAATTAAAAATGTGTGGAAATTAACATTATCTTATTTTCAACGTCTTTTTAAGCATATTTATGTTGATTTAAAAGACTAAGTTTTTTTAGATATTTAACGTACAATTTCTGAACCGATTTATTATCTAATAACACGATAATTTCTATAAACGACAGCGAACGGGCCTTACCAATTTGATCGGGAAAAGTATTTTCACAAATCTTCCAGGATTCTTTTACATAGTTGACATAAAACCATCGGACACACGTCACCTCCAAAGGAGGTTGTTCTACGGATTTTTATCACTCAAGAAAAATCCGTCGACACCGTCTGGGCTTGAACCCAAGAACATTGCATTCTAAGATGAGAATTTAACACTAAGTCATTGAATTCGACACTAGGATTAATGAAAAGGGGATCTAGATCAAACCTTCCTATAAAAAATATAGTAATTGTTTGATAGGCTTACCACAGAAAATGTTAAGATAGTTGAGTACTAGAAGGGAGCTTTCCTCTTTACTTGAGATTAGATGTCTCGTTGTTTTCTTTTCTCGCTGTCCTATCATATAGGCTAAGACCAAATAGAGAATTAGTTCCAGAGTTCCAGAAAACGACACAGACAATTTCGTTATAAGACGTGTGACCTGGTAGCGAGTGAAACTTTCTCGCTGACCAGGGCGACCGCCTTAATGTTTAATGTATAATATACACTTCTAATTACAGGATGTTCCCGCGCTAAACGGCTAATCTCTGTGAAGTGGTAGTGGACCAAAAATTAAACTCAAAATGTCTGTTGGAGATTTGCTAGCTTTCTCTTTATATTGGCGCAAACAGCAATAAGCTAGATAAAAACAAAATAGGCAGGTATTAAATTAAATATATTTATTTTGTTTAAATTGATGGCCTCCAGCCCAAAAACAAGCATTCTACCTATCAGTGACAGAATTAGTGGTTGACCGACATTATGTGACTGTTGTTTCTTCGCACGCTTGCGTTATTCTTGGTTGTAATGATTGAAGGTCATTAACAGGCAAGTCATACACTTTTTGCTTGAGCGCTCCCCATCAAAAATATCTAGTGTAGTAAAATCAGGTGAACGCAGAGGCCAAGGCAAAAGACCACAGCACGACTGATCCACCTTCCTGGGAATTAAATATCAAGACATTGCCCAGAACCTATTAAAATAAATGTGTTTTTATTTAGTTTTTTGTTCTCTGCTCTAGTGGAAGTTAAAACTATCAAATATCAACAAAAAAAGATTTAGTTTTTTGATTCACCACCACTTCCTTAACCCTAACCGCTACAAAAAGTAATTGTTTAACAAAGTTATAACATTTATTTGTTTATTTGATGAATATTTTTAATGTGTTTATTTGCATCCAAAAATCTTTAAAAATCACCATTAAAATACTTAGATCTAATTTTTATATTTAAGAGCCCCCTGAAACATGGTTTGTAAGTATTCTTTGAACACATAGATGTAAATAAAATAATTTAATTTGTAAGTTTTCAGAACGAAAATATTTTTATTTTAAACTATATACAACAAATAAAAAGCTATAGTAAATTTTGAATTTTCATAATCTTTTGTAGATATTGGCCATTGAATTACTGTATGCAGGTAATTATTGTGCAAATAGCTGACAGCTTAACATTATTGTCCAGGAAAAAATCAAGATGTACTTAAAGAAAGTGAATTTCAGCGACTTGTTACAGCCTAGTTTGAAGTAGCTCCGTAGAAGACTTATCACCAGTTATTCATAGCTACTGGCTTTGTTGTTCCCCAAAAAGATATTCATTTCAAGCTTTAAATAATCCCAAATCTTTATTCCATCTCCACAGAAAATCGGGGTAAACTGTTCATCTTTTCAAATATCACGTATCTGTCGTATTTGTTTTCAATGAAAATAATTGATTTTACTTTCGCTTTGATAGGTCTAGAAAGCTTTTCTTGAAAGTAGTTGAAAGAAGATATTTCTAGATCCATAGCTTCTACAGAGTCTTTCATTAGATCAAACTTAATCTGGAACTGTTACAACAATATTTTGACCAACGAAATGTAGTTTATTTTATTTAACCCTGGTTTATGCTCTATTATCCCCTTCACAAAGAAACAGCAAAATTTAGGGTACCTCTTTTCTATTCCAAGCAGAATGGCAATATATTTCAATTCAGTGCATATCTACCACTGGAATTTCTTTTATTTGTATACGTTTGGCAACATACTGTTTTAAATTTATAACTATCATATTAATAGAAAATACGAATGCATGGCACGTATTTTACAGTACTTCTTCTTCTGAGTCATTCATTATTTCACTATTTGTGCAGGATTTACCTTTACACTTTATACATTGCAGTGTTCATGTAAGTCCTACTCTTTGACACGAACACCTCATAGAATCAAATCCTTTATTGCATTTGAAAATCTCCATAATGGAAAACTCCTTCCAAACTTCTGACAGATTGGTCCAAACTGGAACCCAGTTTACATCCTTCTTATTCCAACCCCACAATGATGGTGACTCAGGGGTTTTATCAAGGTATAGTGAGTTTCCCCATATATGTCCTGCTTGGTACGCTGCTCTCAACACATGTTGACGCAGAGCTGAACTGGTGGGAAGTAAAAACAAAAGCAATTGATTTTTGTCACAAATAAGTGTTTTCTAATTTAAAATTACTGACAGACTGTCTGTGTTTGGCTCATACAGTAGGACTACAAATTTCTCTAAAGTCTGAAAGGCACTTTCAGTTATGGGAGATAATGGTTTCGAAATGACTTTGAAAGCACTTGTTGCACCTGGAAAAGATATGCATATTTTCCAAGCAGCTTTCTTTCCCTTTGATGCAAAGTAATATACTGTGTCACATTCACTAATGGTGTAGAACCCACGAAGATCTTCTGCTTTTTATCTCAAGGAATAGATGCAATGCTGTGCACAGCCACATAACTGCTTTTCAAACCCACCCCCCTCAGAATCCACAGTTCCTTCCTTGACAACAAGTGTTCTTAGTTGAGGAAAGAATGAGATACATAGCACCAAAACATCCATACCATATGAACATATTAGGAGGCACTGTGATTCATGCTCAGTCATATCTTTTGCATAAGCAAAAATGTGGCCATCTGCTTCATTCATACCAAAGGAGATCTTCGCTGAAAGAGATTCTACAACATTTTTTGACGATATAATCTGTTTAACTATAAATGTCACAATATTCACACTAGTTGAGTCATCGATTATGCTCATCGCAAGGTACTGGAACAGTTCTTCTTTATTCCCTTCATTTTGCAGGAAATCAGACCAATCTACAGGCAAATTTTCTTCAGGAAGAACTTGTATGTGGACCTCAGTGCCTTGGATCCCATCTCCTGCGATTTTTAAATTGTTTGGTACATAGTGGTCCCACACCACATCAATTCTTTTTGCTCTACGTAACAATTATGATTTCAAGTCAATACTGTAATCTCTGAATGTCCAAGAAGTATCACGTGGAAGAGCTGCTCCGTCATATATAATTCCATCAAAAAAGTGCTAGTAGCGGTTTCCAAGCTTGCCAATTTGATTTTGTTCCTGTTAATGTTTGGCCGTTGAGAGTTAATTATCATGGGCACTTCTTGCTCTCGTACTGGAAAAACACATCTAGGTCCAGTTTACGTTTGCAGATAAAAAGAGAAACAATCATTGCTAGAAACTTCATGGTAGTTTTCTATGAGGATGTAATTGCCTTCAGAGAGAAGAAACTTGTGATGTTTTGCGTATAGGATCATGAATCGACCTAGATTTCTTAATATGTCTTTGAATAACAAATCCTTTGTACATTATTTATAGATACAAATATATGGTAAATCTTTTTAAACATTTAAACCAGTCGAGGGAACCATAATCTAGTCAAATATATTGTGCATTAAAGTATAATCTTAATTTATATTATTTTTAAATAAATCATACATATTGTTACAATAATTATTGAAGTGACAGTTTTTGAGCAGCGATGCAACAAAGGGCTTATACTAGGTTAAATAAGTCCTTTTTGAAGATAATTTAATGAAGAATATTTTTTGTTTGAAAATATATTTAAAAAAATAATATTTTAAACATTTATGAAGTAAATACTGTTTTTCGGCTGTCATCTTGGCCACTATCTTGAATCCTAAAGGAATACATTTAGGGTACTGCGGGTCAAATCACTTAAAAATTGTGTGTGAAGTCACTGTGTAAAGCCATTTGCTTTCATCACAAAGTGGAGTCTTTAGTTCGTGTAGCTCCTGGACTATATGGAGGTTGTCTAGACGTTGTAACCTACCCGCAATGAGATGATGTGATGAGAGTTATTATGAAGGTGTTGGCCGGGGGAGTTTAAGCCTATCTTAAGCCTAATTAACTAACATCTAGTGACCGTTGGGATAATTCTCCTTAAGAGAAAAATACCCAAGGTACCAGCCGGAAATCGTACCATGGACCCTAGGTTCATGGCCAGGTGCACCAACCACTACACTACGTGTTAACCTGAATTTGCAGTAACGGCTCTATCTGAGTTCGAGTTCCTATTGGCTGTAGTGAGGTTGGTTTTCCTAAATGGTTTCTACCATTCCCTCCATGATAATTTGGGTGCATTTCCTATAGACGATATCTTTTTCATTCCTAATCCATTACTGTAATTAATATATGCGTACAGCCCGAGCTTGTACTAAGACACGATTACAAAAACAACAGTAGACGTCTGGTCCTCCAAAGAGAAGGGTGTGGAGGGGAAGTTTCTGTGTCTAAGCTCCAAGATGTTATCAGTAAGATGGATTTGTGTGCACATATAAATCCCTCGCTGTTACGTCACGTGTTTTGCGCGGAGATATGTCCCAGTAGACCGTGTCTGAGTGTTCCTGACATAGTGGCAGCTCCTACTCAACTGTAGCACTCACAGTAGCTAGAATAATGACTGGTGAGTGAACATATTTGCGTCAATATTCAAGTTCTCACACATAATAAATATTAATAATTGATACATCGCATAGTTTTACGAATGGAAATATATCGATTTGAATAATCACTTAACCTTGTAATATAGAAACTCATAATTTACTCTTTTTTATATTTATTAATAAACATATCATACATCAATATTATAAAGAGCTGTCACAAAATATAACAACACACAATTCATTTATAATAATTATAAAACGGAGTTTTTGGAAGGTAATTTTAAAAGTGGGTATTTGTGCTCCCAGAAAAAACTATTGTGTTTAAGTTAATGTACAGCTTAAATTAAATTACCCATCACTTAGCTACATAACCAAAGACACACAAAACAAAGAGTTTTGATAGATGAATATAGTTATATAATTTTAAAACTAATTCATCAAAAATAAATGGTAATGATAAAGTTTAAAATTTTAGGGTATTTATTTTAGTAAGCAATTGAAACACACAAGATGCAGTGGAAACACATCCAGTCGCTTAAAGAAAAGAGTCCTACTATCCATAAAACTTTGGTGTTTCAAATCAGGAATATATAATAACTTTATTAATTATATAAATTTGTGTCATTGATTGTTATTAACTCATTAAGATTATAAAAAAATAACCAAATTTATAGAAAGAAAACTAAAAACCCCGTTTAAAATAAGAAATATGTTTTAAGTATTTTTAATAACATAAAATTGTTAGCATTGTCATAAATTCTCCCAGTAAAATATGTTCACACTATGTATGTGCACTTGAAATTGATAGCTGTTATATATTCTCAAGAGTGGACTGGCAACCGTAAAGCAGCCTGGGACTGCAGACGGTATCTAACCTAGGACCATTTACCTTATTTTAGCATATATTACCATTTATGGGGGGTATTATCATCCACGAGTAAATAAGTAATTATTATCAATCCATTAGCTTATACGTTATTATATTATATATTAATACACTATATTATTGTATTATTAATATATTATTGATTTAGGTGTTCTCCTGGGCAACAAACTCTACGTCTTCTACTCTTATGTCGACCATGTAATATACCTATCATTGAAATTATTTGGACTTATTAAATTTATTACCCCATCATTTCAGAAATGTGACTGTTTTTTATGTCTGGACTATGCCCCGGCTAGATCTAAGTTAGAATATGCTAATGGTGATCGAAATTATATTACCTTAACTGACTCTTTCATATTGGAAAACGTTCAAAGAAAATTTGTCGTTTCGTGCTATTATAAATTCTTTACTAACCGGATTTAATGTGGTTATGAATGATTTCGAAACCTCTTAGGGCTCCAAACTCTCTTCTTGCGTGAACTTTATTGTGATGCCCTTTTAGTTTTTAATATTTTCATTATCAAAATTTACTATAAATTTGCCCTTGATTAAGAAGGTATTCGTGTCACGTCTCGGACCTTTCGTAATCCAACATTATTTTCTCTCAATAGCTCTTATAAGGTAAGCCGTATAGGCTGTTGGATCCACAGCGCTAATTCAAGATTTGTAGAATTCGACTTCTATCATAAAATAAAATACACACTCAGAGATTTATTTTAATTTATATTAATCTGCTTTATTTGTTTGTTTATTGTTACTGCTTTTTAAATACTTAGGATTTTATTACCGTCCAATTATTTACTATTATTATTATTATTATTATTATTATTATTATTATTATTATTATTATTATTATTATTATTATTACTATGTCCTTTTTGTAACTATTCATCAGTATCTATCATTATTTAGCTACTGTTGATTATTTTATTTTGTTATTATTATGTGCTTGTAAGATACTTGTGTACTTTTCAGTGATGGCCTGTCACAGGTCTCACGACCTTTATAATGCAAATAAAAATTATCATTATTATTATTATTATTATTATTATTATTATTATTATTATTATTATTATTATTATTATTATTATTATTATTTTCTTACCACGCTGAATTTAGAGAAAATATTATTTAAATATAAAATTCCCTTGAAGCTATTTATTGTAAAATACACATTAAATATATATATTTTTTTCCTCGATGTCTTCTCGGTCTTAATCTGCACATTTCAACTGAACTTCACACTTATGTTCTGGACAGACGGGCCTTTTTGCACGTTGTACAAAAGCATTTTACCATCCTTATAGCGCGAAGCAGGGTAAACCCCTAACATCTATTCTTTGGCAATTTAAGTGTCTGTCCTTCTGTTGAGTGTTCTGATGTTTTCCTAATTAAGTCTAGCATGGTTTCAATTACAGTTCGTAGATCGCTAGAAATTGCGCCATCTAGCCACCTTTATATGTAAGAAAAAGCAAGCAGGGATTTCAGGAACAATCGTAGTACTATTTCCCGGTTTGTGTCTAGTTTTGCATACATGAAAAGAACTTGGGCATTTTACCATATTTTGTGGCCGTATGGTCTAAGGCGCTACTCTAGTAATATACTATACTACCGAAGATGGGGAGTTTTGGGTTTTGGCCAGGTTGGTTCTACTGAAGAGGTTTTTTCTTAAATGGTTTTCAAATGTGAGTACAATTCCTATAAATTTAACTTTATTTTTCTATAACACATGAGTGTAATCAGTATATAGGTTTAACCCAAACGGGTAGTAAGACGCAATGCTAGAAAAAAGCTTAGTAATTTATTCCTGTTTGATCAAGAACACAATAGAGTCAAATGTTGAGCCGTTTAATATATTTGTATATAATTTTTTTTTATGTTTGGGCTGTTAGTACGATATTTCATGGTTTCTTCTGCTGCTGATGATGGTAATGATTATGATGATTTTACCTAGTCAAAGGAATAATACAACAAAAAATAAATATATAAATAAATTATATTTTGTTGTCTCAACTAAGCCTAAATCACAAACGTTAAAATCCACAGGATGTGTGAACATCTCCCTTAACTTGTAACAAACAAACCATGTCTCTCTCTGCAGCGTTTCAGCTACAATTGAGTCAAGGAGACAAGATGTGGAGTGTGGCTAGGGAGTGGAAAACGCCTGTGCAGTGTAATAAGTTTAATGTTGGTTACCCTGTAAGTGATCTCTGCTTAGTTTACATGAATAAAATACCAATCAAGTTTTTTTGGATTATAACTTATGTATAAGTTCTTCTTAATACTACATGTGGAGGCTTATATAAAAGTAAGATACTATTTTAAAAATAATTCTTAGTAGTTCCAAATAATAACGTAAATTAACAGCACTAGGATCAGTGGCATCAAAACTAAAGAGGGAGGGTTAGGGGACATCCCCTTTTAGAAGTAATCCCTATCTGGAATTAATTTGACCCTATGGATATATTTAACTCCCCAATGTATTTTCTAACATGAAGCTGAAAGATAACCACCTTACACCAAACTTTGAACTGATTCTATAGGATTTCAATTTTAATAATTTTCTCACGGAAGGAAGGTATACTCCAAATTTTTGAGGCATCTAATTTCTAAAAAAATTTACAAGCGATGACCATCCTAAATACCTTCTAGAGGAATCTCATTTTTAAGAAGATTCCAAACGATGAAAACTCTAGATAGCTTCTAAAGACATCGAAATATTTAAAATGTATCATGTATGACAACTAAAAAGTACATTCTAGATAAATTTATTTTTCAAATTTTTCCACACCTGAAATATCATATAGATACATTATAATTATTTTTTTTAATTGCTAAAGGAGGAGACATTTAATCAACTTCTAGGAACATCCAAATTTTAAAAATGCTTTAGTGGAGGACCACTTCAAATAGTTCCCATAGGAGTCAAATTAAAAATAAAACATTAAAAATTCATTATAATCAGCTTCTTTGAGGAACCCAATGTTAAAACATTTTCTTGGGAGGTAAATACACACACACACACACACACACACACACATATGCACCCCACTTTGGCTTGGGGAGGGGGAAAATTACCTAGAGTTTTAAATTGTTGCTAACTTCTACCCCTTTTCCAAATAAGTTCTCACTGCTACCACCTAGGATGATCATAGAAGCAACACTGGTTATATTCGTGGTACATTTCAGCTGCATGATCAATGTGTAAGCTCACAATTGGTGAGCAACTTATGTAGGTGCTACGGATAAAGTCTTAACCTTAATCGACTGAACCCTTGATGGAGGAAGCTATGAATTCCAAACCGCGATCTATTTCTGCTGCTGTTCGAAAGGTAGGAGTGGGTCCAAACCTCAATTTCAACACATTCGTGAACCTGTCCCAGTCAGTTCGCTTAAGGTCGGGTTTTTCGGGTGTCTATGAAGGATACTGCGCGTCACAGGTTCACAAGAACGGGATTGTGATCCAAGTCTAGCTCAGCTAGAGACTTAAGCACTGATTCCTCTGGAGACAACGAGGTTGAGCACTTTCGGGAAACTGAGGGAGCTGTTAAGGAAGTGGATGGGGGTGGGAGGGCTGGAGGCCACCAAGCCATGTAGATCTATGACGTCACGAAGCAATCCACCGTGAGCGCACATAATCCTAGAGCACCATGAAAGATGCTTAGCATTGAAGTCACCACCTATTAAATCATGTATGGTACCTCGAAGCAGCACCTCCATGTCAGCCCTCATAGCACAGTTAAACCAGCGGTAGGGAGGGAATTAGATGGAAATTAGACGCACTGGGCCGGTAGAATTCACCAGTTGTTTAGCAGTTGCTTCCATGTGTTGGAGGAGAGCAAGCGAGATGACGTGATGGTCAAGGTACCTTTGGACCAGGACCGCTCTCCCACCCCTTCCCACATCCCCCGCTCGGTCACTCCGATGGCAGATGAACTCTGCTAACGAGAACCTCATTACGGAGCGCAAGTGGGTTTCTTTCAGCAGCATTACGTTGACACGATGCTTTTCCAGGAAACTTTCAAGCTCATCCTTCTTCCTTGCGACACCGTTATTGTTCCAGAGTGTGACCGTGAGTTTCTTCAGCACTGGTGGTCCTCTATTCTTGTGTACTGCCATAAGACACCCGGTAGATGATAATGTGCTCCATGACCAGGTGGCCACGGCTACTCCTCAGATATTCCTGGGCCTTCCTCAAGATACTCGATGAAAAGCCCCATGGATTCAGTCCTGGAATGCCCTTTAGTAGCTTAATGCAAATTTTGAGCTTTGCACTCTCACACTCTGGGGTAGGTTTGGGGAACGGGCTGTGTGTGGGGTTATAGGGGTGGAAGGGGTAGGAGTGGGGATTGGTAGGAAAGGGTTAAAAGGGTGGGGATAGATACACAGGGTGCGGAGAAGGTGGAGTGAGTGTTGGTATGGGGTGAAGAGCGGGCTTGAACGGGTCCTCGACCGAGAGGGTAGAACCAGGTTGCCCCTAGTTCTAGTAGGATGGCTTTGGCAGGTGCCTCAGCTTGATGTGGAGAGGTTGGTCTCACTGACAACACACTGGCGAGAGATTGCACCACTGTCATTGGTGTTGGAGCTGGAGTCACGGTCACCTTCCCTACCACAACGTGCCCAGACGGCTTCTGGCCTTCGTTTAGACCTGCCCTGATTGAGGAACTACCGTGTTATGTACCTTCCATTGCTGCCTGGCCTTGTACAATAGGAGAAAAGGGAGCTTCCTATTGGCGCGTAAGAATGTGAGAAACAGTGGCCGCCAAGCGAGCCAATAGAAAGATGAGTTATCATTGGTGCTAACTACAGTGGGGAACTTGTCACAGAATGCTCAGAGAACATGAAGTGTTGAGCGGCCCAGGCAGTAGAGAGGGCATTATTGCGGTCTGTACAAGTACGGAGGAGCGACGCAAGGACCAAACAGTAAGACACAACAAACTATGAGCTAATAATGACCCAAGCATGGAATATATCCTGGATACCATTGTGGTAGAGAATTGGTGCCCGGGTCTAGGTGTCGTTCTTCAAAAGTTTCAAATAAACTAACCAATTCTACATTTTATCCCATATTTTTGATCTTCACACTCATTAAAATGTAATGCAAACAATCACTTAGAATTGAATTAATAGTTTTCTTATAGTTTAAATTAATGACAGCCCAGTCTAACCAGCCCACAATAATATATACTAGTGTCCCAGTGGCTCAGTCCACCCTTGTATATTCCAATCGATAGGCCCAACAAATTGTGATCAATTTCATTTAATAGAATTAGAGATACATGTATTTTAAATGTAGAAATTAAGGGACAAATAAAAATAAAAATTTGATGTAAATAATTTAATAAGAGAAGGTATTTCATAATGTTATACTAATATCCTCAGTCTGGTAATTATAAGACAATTGTAAACATTGTAAAGGTTTTTGTTGATTGAATACTAAACACGTGTTTTTTGTGAGCTACGTCTGTGAGTTACATATTTTATAATTTCTAAGTGCTATAACTTGTTTTATCGGTTAATGCTGGCTATAATCTTCAGAGAAATGTAAGTTATATAACTTGTTGTATATCCAGGTTATTATTGGCGCGATGGTAGCTACGGGTCTGTGCCCGTTGATGCTGTACGTGCTGGAAGGGACAAAGATGGGTCCACGATCTTCCTCGGGCGGTCCTTCTACAACGGTGACTTTCTCCCTGCCAAGGTGATCCCTAGTCGAGCCTCAGCATTCGTTTGTTGGGGTGGACAGGAGGTGGCGGTGGAACAATACGAGGTAAAGTCAATTCCTCTATACTTACCAATAAGAATTAACTTGGAGTGTTATCCTTGGTACCATGTAGGATCCTTTAGTCCTCTCAAACAATTGTTTGTACACAGAGTTTATTTATCTACAGTTAATAAAAGTGACCTACTTAAATCCTACCCAGGAGGTAGTGAATTGCCAAACGCTGATATACTCAAATACGTTTCAGGCTGTTACTCTTATTATTAATATTGTGTGTTCTATCTTCCAACAAGTTCACTGTCTTGTCAGTTTGGATTTTCACACTCCCTCCTTTCTGCCATCTTATAAAGAGTTTCTCGTGTGATCCATGGTTTATTGGGTTTCCGACGCATCTTTCAGACTTTCTCCTCTAGTGTTTTAGTTTAGTACAGATGTTTGAAACCAGCTAATTGTGTTCAGAGTGAGTTCTCGTTGATGGATTTGTGTTAACTTCATTCACATTGTTTATGAATCTTTGCATGACAAGTATATAGTTTAGCTGATACCTTGACCTGTCTCTTGGGCTTTCTCATGTGTATTGTGTACATCATCTATTACAAACTACTATCTAGGCTAACGCTTGTACGTTATTTCTAGCTAATCTTTCTCCTCTGGTGTATTTTAACTAGTACAAGATAATCGTAAACTGTCAGTAGTATGCTTTATAGCTAGTATGTATTACCAAAAATACCATAAGTTGTGATAGTAAATCTTATTATTTTAATCATGGATTAATTTTACATCCACTTTTGAAGATTTATCAATTCTAGTGTTTATCTTCTTATGTTACCTAAATACATTTTGTCTTAGCTCCATGTGATTGTTATGGATGTACTGTCCACTAAAGTCTTAAATGAGTAATCTCTAGTAAAATGAACTTTAATAAAGTGTAAGAATGAATTTGTTGCATTCTATTAGTTTGAACACTTGCCAAAGTAGTTGAACAAAAGAAAACTTAGCTTAATAAATGATGGGGTTTGTTTTAACAAATATTCTACCTTGGGATGTTAAATACTTGTAATTAAATTTTTCTTGCGTATATAAGTTTACAGCAGTGGTTCTCGAATTTCCTGCTTTAGAACATTGATTTAACAAGAAGTCTTCAACGGTGTCTGACCAAATTTTGATTAATGTGTGAACTCCATATCTTTGCAAATTAAGGTTATAAATTATTTTGGACTTCAAATATATAAAAAGGGGGTAAACATAGCAAACTCGGACACAAAAACAAAATATGCTCAAGTTTCACATTAAGAGTTAAAATACTAATTAATGAAGAATTAAAGTTTTAATAAGTATAAGTTCTTATATATAATTTATTATTTTATTTTTAGTTAACTAATTTAAAAAGTATTGAGAATATAAAAATATTGGAATATATTCTCTAATCTTTATCATCAAAAATATGTTTATTTTTATTTTTCATAATTTCCTTTGTTTTCAACTGCTTTTAAATCTTTAATTCCTTCAAGTGTTCCACCAAAAATTATTTTATTCGAAAGCGCAGCGCAAACACAACAAGGTTGAAAACCACTTCTTTACAAGGCTGAGCTTGGAAACCATTTAAAACGGAAGTCCATAGTTATTTGTGAATTATGTTAATATAAGTAATGTATGTTTAAGGTGATATGTAGCAGTCAGGTGGCGTGGGAGTTTGCAACGAACGGAGAAGTGCCCGAGGGGGCAATTGCCATAGGCTCGACCCAAGATGGCGAGAAACTATATGCAGGACGTGTCATGCATGATGGTACTCAGACTCCAGGGAAGGTTTGGTGATAAACAACATAACATTATTATTATTTATACAGTATTTATTAATGTTTGGCACAAACTGATTAGTGAAGTTTGTCCAAATGATCAGACCTGATAGAAGAATCACATTCAATTCATATACAAATGACAGCCTGGATATGGGAATTAAAAGCAAGACTTGACTTTGCGCATCAACCACCTTGTCTCAATGGTAGAGGATTGGAGCAGAATGATAAGGGTCCTAGTTTCGATTCCTATGTCCAGATTGTCATTTCAACTTGAATGAACATATAATATTAGTTTAGATAGGATAGTGAATAGAGTGTTTTAGACATATATTTTAGCTCTGGGTATTTGGCTTAACACACAACTGTTTTACAAATCTATGTGAGAACGTCTTCAAATACAAACATAAAAAAACATCATACATTTCCCTGTACTACTATGTTTGGTACACATATATGCATATATACATACATACTTATATATATGTAGGTACACATAATTGCATACATACATACATATATATGTATGTATAATACGATGTACGTATATGATAAACAAAAATCAAATCAGACAAATTTGGCCTAAGCATAACATAAAGGTATTTTGTATGAAAAAGTCATTTTGAAAATATATCTGTAGTAATAATTAAAGAAATAAAAGACAGTCATGTTGAGTCAAATGAACTTTAAATAATGTTTTTTATTTTAACATCATTAATAGGAAATTTACTTCATAATCTTTCAAGATATTGAGTTCTCCTAATTCATTATTTTTGCACTAAAAATAAACTTTATTAGAACTTGAACATTGATCTGTGATGTAATGAGGCTTCTTAGTATTGAAAACACACCTTGTCTTTATCAGTTGCACATAATGGTTAAAGTGATATAAGCAGTCAGACAGCGCTACTTTTTTTACGCTATCTTAAATAAAGAGAGTTAGAGAATAAATCCCTTACTATGTTTCATCCTTTCTATTTCTCATTTAATAAAGATGAATACATATTTTAAATACCAAACCCTTGGAATTTTTTACAACAAACAAACTGAATCTCTTACGTACTTTTAGATATTCTTTATAAGATATTATATTATATTATATTAATATTATATTAGATTTATATTTCAATTTTCAACTATTGTTGTGCTGTATTATTTATCTATTCTCACATTTTATATTTATTAAAAATATTTAAACTTGTATATTTTAAATTTTATGGATTATTAAAAACTCTGTATGTGGATGAAATCATTTTTTATTGGTTATATGATTGATCAATATAATGTTTGCTAGAGTGTAAATTTATTTTCATTTTATTATTTTAACCATAAATTATTATTTTTTGTTCTTATTATATTTACTCATAAATACTAGATAGCTAATCGTTATCATATTTGTATAATCGTACGAGACTTCAAATGTGGGTGTACATGATTTTTACAACTAAAAACCAACATTTCATAATATTTATTGTTATTGTTCCGGCTTAGGTCCAGCCCAGTCATGAATCCTGCTACATTCCGTACTGCGGTGAAGAAATTGCGTTCAAGGAGTATGAAGTTTTAGTTTTGAAATGATTGTCATCTGATGCTAACAAAATAATTAGAATTAAATGTTATAACAAAGACTGTTAAAAGCTTACACCTTTATACATAATATAAATAAAAGATAAAAACTGTTAGCATTATACCATATATTTTAATCTTGCTTTGAAATAATATTACAAGTATCCATTAATATGTTAATAATATTACTAGTTCGGTGTAAATAAAATATTATTTTTATAAATGACATTATATAAATATAAATTCAAAACCATATTTTTCCAAAAAATAAAATAGTTATTAATGTTTAAAATCTATAAATGATATCTACACATTAGCACAAAATAATATTTTGGCAAATCCTGAATCATTCTACAATATGTGTATAGTAATGTTTATTATATATACTTCATCTAAATAGTTTTAACTCAACCAATTAATCACAATCCTTAAATTGAGATTTTTTTGAGGCTATATATAAATTTACCAGTAGATTTATATAATTTAAGATTTATTTTAATATTCTGAGTAATTGATAGAAAGCATAATGTGATATATTTAATAATCGACTGACAATTTTGTAGGCCCCTTGTGNGATCACACTACCAAATTATTTGTATCCGAATCCAAGAGTTCTGGTTTGAATTTAAATTTCGATATTTAAATTTTTACCTTGACTTTTATCTCAACTTGTTTAACTAATCACTTTTTTTTTCTAAAATATTAAGTAATAATTCCTCGCTTATATTCTTTAATTTAAGTGACATTTTCAGGCTTACAAACCGAATGGGTTGACGGGTTGTAAGGCGTGGTGCTAAGAAATAATAATAAACTGTGTCATTTTTTACGAACCTATTTAAATTTGAATTGTCATTTTCACAGAATCCGAACAAAATATCAATTTCAACATTTTGAGTATAGATTCACTCCATTTATAAGTGATGATCTAATTTGCTAATCATGAATAGGTGGTTTAATTAAGTATCCAACGATATCAGACGCAAACTATAGCTAAAACAAAGAGCTGTGTTTTACCATGGCCATTTTTGAATTTCGGCAAGAATATTGGTGAGAGTATTTGCGCACCAACGTGAAGCACTTGACCTAGATTAGCATATTCGAAGAAAATTTTCAAAAAATTGTTTTCAGCCAACTGAACATAGGCTTTCCATATAAAAACAAAAAAATCATCTTGTTTAATTACAATAAACACTATTTATCTTAAATTTAAAACCAAACTGTTAAAATATTTCAATAAACTACAGATTTAAAAATGTTATTTGTAAACTACCCTAAAACTATTTTTAATTTGTCAAAATAAAAACATATTTTCATTTATTAATAAAATCAGGCATTGAACACGGGGCCATTAATTTAATACGCTAATTCTCTACCCACTAAGTTATCCAGGACGGGTTCAACCTTCACTCGTATTTTAAAGCAGATTTTGTGATAAACATGCGGAAATAATCAGATAAATATGAATGAACAAAAAAAGATCACATTCTATCGAATAACGCAGCAACCTCTAACTCGAGATTCGGATATAACTGTAGCTAAAAATAAAATAGTTTTGATATCAAACCCATCAGGATATACACATTGTAATTGTATAAGTGGCAGCATAAATTCAACTACCGAGTCGATGGTGGTTGCGTTATTCGATAATTTGGGATCTTAATTGATCACACATACTATGTAGCCGAATTTTTCCGCAAGTCTATCACAGACTCTGGATTCAAATTTGAGAGTGGAATGAGCCTGGGTAAAGGATAACTCCTGGTTAGAGCATTGGCGTACTAGGTCCCAGGCCCCATTCCTGGTTTCAGGTATTTAAAATTATAAAAGGGTCAAAGATAGTTTCCAAAAATATTCAATTTCTAAAATAGCAGTAACTATCTGAATGCCCGTTATTCACATGGGATACTTTTTCGAAGGCATAATAAGAACAAAATTATCGGATTATTACCCTCTAAACGTTTATAAAGAGTTTATAAAGCAATATTGTTGATTATGGTAGTAGTTATCCCGATTTCACCCCCTTAATCACAAAACATCGGAAGGAAACCTCTTTACTTTTCCTAATTAGCTTATAAGGAACACCTGAACCAAATTTTAGCCCTCTAGCTTTGTACGAAGTGTGATAATTAGTTATGAGTGAGTGAGTCAGTCAGGGCTTTCACTTTAATACATAGAGAGATTAGTATATACTAGAAAAAAATTGTGGGAAAACTATTATAAACAATTGTTTATTACATGATAAACAATAATTTATAATGTAAAATATTAATCATATATCCATTTTCAAACAGATCACAAGAAACTATTTTTAAATGTTCAAATTTAACAATAATGTCATCATGTCCCCCATTAACGAGTATACGGTGTTATTTATCTCGTCAAACACTTCCAAAATACAAATTTATAGCCAAATCATTTTATCGATTAAAAAAATTAAATTACTCGTTTGTAAACTACTCTTTAATTAAATGTTTACCCCAAAACCAACTAATCAGTGAAATTTGTCATTCTAAGCAATCCCAGTATATCTTTTTGTACACTAGCAAACAAATTTAGGTTACTTTACTGTTAGGGAATTTTTCTAACTCAAGATTTTCAAAAAAGGGCTCTAATAATTTTGTTTTAAATATGTATTAATGATTTGATTTATATTTTAAAGAGCATTATATCATGTGGCGTTTTAAGGACTAACATAAACAAAATATTTAAAAATTGAAACTGAATAATTTAAATGATTAAATATTCGATTTCATATCGAGAGATATAATTTTTATTGAGTTTAAATTTATATGGAGTGAATAAAAACTTATTCTAATAATTAATATATTCAATAATCTGAACATTTAGGAGTTGGATAACTTTGATGAAAATAGAGTAGATATTAGAGTACAAGAATTATTATTATTTTTCCACAATATCATTGACATTTTCAAATGATATAGCCACATGTCTTTATGAACATACTAGTGGCTCGTTGCAGCGATATCTGCAAATTTTGCGTTAAAATGTATTCAATGATTTTTTTAACTGAGGAATTTTTGTCAAAATCGGTCCAGTAATTTTCTCGTAATTTCAAACAACGGAAATGGGCTTATCAAATTACCAACACCAGGTACCAAAAAATAAAGATTGAGTTATTATTTTTTAGCCAAAGAGATATGTTTTATTTAGAGATTTACATCCATGCATCAAATAACCGTTTCCATGGTGGTTATTGACTAAACAAAGAATGAAAAACTGATAATTATCCATGAAAATCGGGTTTTTCCCGTCATCTCAACATCCTGAACTCCTAACCTTTAACATGAGTGGTTGTTTGTCAAAATATGATCAGTCATTTCCTCGTAATTTCCACTACCGGAAACAGGCTTATCAAATTATATGTAAGATAAAAGCTTAGCCATAATATTATTTGGCTTAAGCTTAGTTATTAATAGCTAATGTTTTCTCAGATTAATGAAATTTCAGTTTGAATGATTGATCGGTTAATTTTAATCGTCCAAGCGACTACACATAGTCCCTCCCTTTGAACCCAGATGAAGATCAAACTGAAAATGTAGAGTAACTTTTAATTTGCACTTTTTTAAAAATATTTAGTAGTAAGTCTGGTCTTTCAATTTATCTTTAGAATTAGACACACCTTTCGGGCTCTGTATTATATAATATTATGATTTTATTGAGTATATTTTCGGCATTTTATTTACTGAAATATGTTCAATCTTCGGTCGCACGTAAGTTGTATTGTTCACCCACGTGCCACTGACACAAATAGTCGTCATGAGCGGCTGTTCTCCTCAAGTACTGGTGCCAGTTCCATGAACCATTTGTCACCATCACCTGAGTGTTTGTCGTGCCTTGTGATAGCAGTGTTATCTGTATCTATCAACAGTGCACGTCACAAGGAGGAGACTAATATAACACTGAGAGCAAGTGAATCACTTGTGTATCTGTTCTAAGCCTGGATAGCTAGTGCCAACCTTACAGATCGAACGTCTCGTTCTAACAACACATGTGAGTACCTTGGTAACGTAACTTGCATGTATGACATTAGTGACAGTGATGAAAACACAAATATAACTTACGGGGAATAAACTGTCTTGAAATTATAATTTCAGTACTTTTATCTAATTGAGAATTACAGAGAAATTATAAATGCCCACTACGCGCGTTGGACGTTTTGGCGCAATCTGGGATGATTTTAGATGAAATAAGCAGAACTTTTGGACCAGGTTGGTCATAGGTCGTTTGGAGCAAATTTTAAAAACACATGCTAAACCTATATTGTGTGTTTGTTTACATCTGACTCGCGTTTGTTCAATTTCAAGGTTAGGTCAGGTTAGGTTTGCCAAACTGAAATTGAATCTACTAATGGTAAGGTTATATTAGGGTTGCGAAATTAAAAGAGAATCGCCTGATGGCTAGGTTAGGTTATTTATGATAGATTAGATAATGTTTAGTTAGGTGTGAGTGAATGAAAGGGAGAATTGCTATTCTAGCTTTAGTCCATACGTCCTATCTCGGTTGGGCTAAGCGACCTTTTACTAATAATTAATAAAACTGTACCAAATGTACTGTATGGGTTGATTTTAACGGGTCAAACTAGCTTTTAGGGAAGAATACGTAAAATGTTCTAACGCTGTATACAATAGTAGCTTATATCTTACAAATATCTAGCCGTGGACCTATGCTTAAATTTTAATGCCATGCATTTGACCTAACTTCATTGTTCTAGTTTATAAGACCGAACTTCAAATATTTTAAGCTTTTATAATAATAAAGCTAATTTCTATATTTGGGTTGGGGAATACTTGGATTAACATCTTTTATAATGGACAAGCCAGTGATAATTGGTGATACGAGTATTTTGTAATAAAATTAGAAGGTGTATCAATTTAAGAGCAGATGTCAATATCATGAAACAAAAATGCGAAATTCAAAATAAAGTTGTTCGTTAGGAAAAAAAAAATACAAATGTGTTATAATTAGATATGAAAATTAATTAATATGATTAGTATAAAACGGAACTTCACTAAATATGAATATGTTGACTTGGGAAAAACTTAAAGTGAATTTCCAAATATTTTTATTTTAAAATACTTTCTAAGACTTATTGAAAAAATCTGTATTTTCACTCGCAAGCAACACCAAAATTTAAAAAGTAAATTTAGATCAACTAATTTAAAAAATTAAAACTACGTAATTTAAGAATTCACAAAGTGTGCAGAATAATCTTTATTATATAAAATATGAATGCAGTCTATAAGGTAAAGTCACAAAGTTAATCTTATTTTTTTAGAATTACTTTTATGTAAATAAATTTCAAAACATATATGCACGACCTTGTAAAACATCATATCGACCATGTTAAAGTAGACATTACATGTCTTAGTTATGTATGTTCATCGCAAAACAAACAGAACTCTCAGCTAAGATCTAAGATTGTGTCCGCTTTTTTTAATAGAACAATAAATAATATAGCTAGAATCTTGCACAAATATTAAATATAATAAATTATACCCTAAGATTCTTGTGATGGGAAACTTATCCAAAATGTGAAGTGTGTGTATTTGTTTTTTATATATTCATAAGTTATATTATTTACAATTACTCACTCGTATATTAAAAAATCAGTTTTTAAAGAACATTTTGATATATTATAATTTGGTGGATTTTGACCAAAGCAATGGGTTCAAAAGTCTAAAATACAATATTATAAATAAATATAAAATTTAAATCTAACTAAAAATATACGTCGATTATCGTGTCACCTGCTTTAATGGCCGCATGGACTAAGGCGTCATTCTTGTGTTAGACTAGACTGCCAATGACAGGGAGATTGGAGTTCTGATTCCTTTCGGGTGTACTGAGACTGCTTTAAAAATTGTTTATCCACCCTCCCTCCACGCAAATGTGGGTGTACACTAGCAATAAATTCAACCTTCCTCATCCCTAACTCATTAACGTAGTTATAACATAATATACGTGTAACCTGAACAGGTAGTAAGACAAGGTGGTGAAAAAAATTATATTGTATTTAATATATTAAAAGTCACTATGAAATCATAAATATTTACCTAACAGACGTCCTGGGTTCAATCCCCGGCGCTTCCAGATTTTCTGTGAATAAGGTGTTCTCTGCATGCGCGGATAAATGGCCTCACCGCCCCCAACAATCTTGTCTAGACGAGATATTGTTCCGAGCACCCACCGAGGCTGGTGAATTACTGTCAATTCAAGGAAAGCGTGGTTAGTTTAGTGCTTTGTACGTCTCTGGAAGCTCAAACTTGTTGAATACTTTATTTATCTGAACCATTTAACTTTTTTTACCAATCCTTGGATTATTTACGTTCTGCAAACTACTAATACTCTCAATATATAATTAATAATTATATCGCATTAGAAATTTATAAGATCAATATTCAATTTAAGAAAATCGCCACACATTCCTATCTTTAGCTAATCCATACTACCTAATTATATCATATCCCTATCTTGAGCTAGTTCTATCCATTCTACCTAATTACAACGTATCCCTATCTAGAGCTAGTTCTATCCATTCTACCTAATTACACCCTATCCCTATCTTGAGCTAGTTCTATCCAGTCCACCTCATTACATCCTCTTCCTATATTGAGGTAGTTATATTCATTCTAACTCCCTACACCCTGTTTCTTTCAGGTTCATTATAATGTTATACTCCCATCTGCGTCTAGGTCTTTCCACTTATATCTTCCCATTAGTTCTGCCAGTCAATACCGTAAACGCAATTCTAGTTTCTTCAATTCGCGCTGCGTGGCTTGCCCACCGTAGTCTGCGAGATTCAATTATCATAACAATGTCTGGTGATGAGTACAGGAAATTTATCTCACAGTTATGTAGCCTCCTCCAATCTCCATTATTCTTATCGCTTTTCGGACCAAATATCCTTTTAAGTATTTCTTTTTTGAAAATTCTAAATTTATTCTTGTCAGGTGATCTAGAACAGCATGTTACACAGCCATAAAAAAGAACCGTTAAAACTATTGTATTTTATATTCTGAGTGTAACATTTCTTGGCATCATTTGTTGCCGGTGATTTCCTCAAGTCCATCACAGACTCCGCCTTAAAATATGAGTGAAGAATGACCCTGGGCACGGGATGATTTCTGGCTAGCTCAGTGGTTAGAGCCTTGGCGTTTTAAGCTAAGACCTCGGGTTTGATTCCCTATTTCAGGTGTCATTTTTCAATTTAAATAATATCAGGTGAGATTTTAATTTACTGTACGTGTAATAGAACGTGTTTTCACTAGTTTCCTCTCTAATAAGCTTTTTATTATAGACGACATGTGGGTGCAGTCTTCAATGGGGCAGATCCCTGATGGGGCAGTGTGGGCAGGCAAGGACGGAGATGGCAGCGACATCTTCGTGGGCAGAGCGTTCCACGAGGGAGACTTTGTCCCGGGGAAAGTGATTCCCAGCGCCGGGGGTGCCTTCATCGCTTACGGGGGAGAGGAGCATAGCAAGTTCGACTACGAGGTGAGATATTTGGGTACTTTCTTAGTACCTTTTCTAGTGGAAAATAATTGTTGTTATAACTGTAATCGGGTGCACTTGATTTATACTTTGTCTGCACCCCTTGTATACTGCACAGGATGTTGGTTTATTATCCTAATAAATACCTGTGTAAAAGGGTTCTGTTTTTTTTAAAAAGATGACTCGTAATTTATTTAATGCCAATCTCAACCCCCCAAATATCACACCATTGTTTGCTCACGGTTTAGTAAGCTCGAGAGACTATTGCACTTTATAGACCTATTATAAGATGAAGATGGAATGGGCCTAAGCTACAGATAGAGCGTCACTGATATCATTTTTAATTCAATTAATAAAATGTTATAATTTTTGTTAGAAAACGCCTGAACATAGGAATAGTTGAAATCAGATGTCAGTGAAGGCTGTATCCGTAGAGTTAGATAATTTATTATTTATGTAGGACTACTCCGCTAAACATGTAGAATTAAATATTGTACGATCGAACACAAAAAAATCGACCCTGAGTCGACGGTGGCTGTGGTTTCCAAGTAATCGATAGATCCACACGACCAACGTATACTCTGCTCGGAACGAATCCTTTATAGATCAGTGGTAGATCATTGGTCTGATAAGTTATGTCCCCCTGGTTGAATCCCCGTGGACATTTATCATGTGTCAACTAATAGAAAAACTAGCCCCGTGATGTAGTGGCCAGTGCACCTGTCTACGAGCCTAGGGGTCCCGGGTTAGATTCCTGACTGGTACCTTAGGTATTTTTCTCGAAAGTGGAACCACCCCAACGATCATCAGGTTTTGGTTAGTTAGGCTTAAATTAATTTTAAGAGTTTCTGCTGGTTCCACACCCTCATACTCATTATCACCATCATACTCACCGTCACCATCATACTCACCGTCACCATCATACTCACTATCACCCTTATACTCACTAACACTCTCATACTATCACCATCATACTCACTATCACCCCTATACTCACTATCACCCCTATACTCACTATCACCCCTATACTCACTATCACCCCTATAACTCACTATCACCCTCATACTCACTATCACCCTCATAACATAACCATCATACTCATTATCACCATCATACTCACTATCACCCTCATACTCACTATTAGCCTCATACTCACTATCACCATCATACTCACTATCACCCTCATACTCACTATTACCCTCATACTCACTATTACCCTCATACTCACTATCACCCTCATAATATCACCATCATACTCACTATCACCCTCATACTAAATTTCACCCTCATACTATCACCATAATACTCACTATCACCATCACCTCATCTCATCGGGACATAGAAAGAGCCTCCAAGGTAAAGATGTAGGCCTACGATTAGTACATTCGGGCGTCCCCTGGGCGACGGTACATTAGTACTGGCTAATCTTTCCTCAAAACTGAGCTACTAATTGTGTTGCCCTGACGTGCAATATTATTATTACTAATGGAATTACACATTGGAACTTATTGTTGTTGTAAAATATTTCTTTCAATTTATAAAATCAATAAATATGGTCATGTGGACAAAGCGTCAGTCTTGTCTGAATTGGTGTACTGGTGATTGAGAGGCTGGGATTTGAATCCCAGTAGGGTACCGAAAATATAACCAGATCTTCCTAAAGGAAGTTTATTCTCCTGGTAAATAATTATACATGTATATTTGTTTTGACACTAGTAACTGTACGAGACTGTACCACAGCCATGTTCAAACAAAGCATGACCTTGGTTTGAAATAGAGCTCGTACTGCTTGTAGCTGTACACAGAAATGTTTCAAATATAAAAAGATTGAATAAAAGAATATGTAATGAACTCCTCCTTTACTCTTTTGTGGTGACATCACTAGGAGGCCATTATAGTACTTGCATGGCGTCAGACATTACTTTTAGGTTTTTATAGCGCTCCTAAAAAGATATCACACCCTATTTTTTTTACCTTCTTATATCAAGAGAAACTATTGTTATTGTGAAAAAAAATTATTTAGAGACCATGACTAGTCTTTACATTTTATGTGAACACAAACAAACAAAAAAAGTCAATTTTACAATTCTGTCTGTCACCAAATCTGTCTATTTGTCTGTCTATCCCTGATCAACAATCCAAAATAGTTTGATGGAGTATGTTCAAATTTATATTTAGTGTTTTTACTACAATATCGCTTAAATTAAGGGTAGTTTACAAATAAGTAATTTTTTTGAACTCCAAATTTTTTGATAATGGTTCTAATATATTTTGTTGAAAATGCATATTTAGGATTCATTTAATATTTCAATGTCATGGTGTTGGTTTTTTGCCAAATAACGTTGAAGGGTAATTTAATAATGGAAATTATTTGAAAATTCTAGATATTTATAAAAAAAACTTTAAATATTTTATTTAAAAAGTATATTTGGAATTTATGCGGTATGATAAATAACCATTGTAAAATTTTACTGGAGATAGGGGGTTAAAACTCATTAATGGATAGTTTAAGGAAGATTGATTTTTCATAAACTAGAAATATTCTTCAAATAGCTTTAACGATTCAGTTCCAAATGGGTATCTTGGGAGTGTTTGACATGAAAATATTGTGTTAACTTTTTTTGAGATAAAAACTCATTTATAGATAGTCTACTGAAGACTTTTTTTAATTGGAAATATTTTTAATATAGCACAAACGATTTGATTCCAAATTTGTATCTTGGTGGTGTTTGACATGACAAATAAAACTGTTTACTTGGCTTGGGGTAAACATTCGATAAGGGGTTGTTTGCTGATGAGTGATTTTTGAAAAGTTAAATAATTTTGAAAATGGCTATAGCTAGTGTGCTTAAAAAATATATATCTGGAGAGTTTTTTAAATTAAGATGACAAATTAAACTGAATGCCCTACTTGTTTTCAGAGAGGAATTTTAGTTGTGTAGTCTAATCATGACTCTATTTTTAATTTGAATATTTACAAAATAGGTTTTAGCGATTTGGTTTTAAAATTGATATGGGTAAACTATTTTGTATTATCATTAATATTGTCTTTTTTATCTAAAATAAATTGATTTAAGAATAGTTTACGTGCAACAATATATTGAAAGTTGATTTTTTTTAAATTTACCTTGTAAATTGAATTCAAAATGGGAATCTGGGAATGGTTTTTAATGTTAAATACTAATACTTTTGATTTTCACAAATAACAAATGAATGTAGGGCAGTTTACAAATTATTTATTTATTAACATTTAAATGTTGTTAAATACATTTGAACCATTTGGTTTAGAATTTATATATAAATAGTGATTACTATGATGAACCAGGTTATATGTTTGTTTTTATAAGAAAAACATACTTAAGGGTAGTTAAATCAAAACATATTTTTGAAAATGATCTTTGAAGCCATAATACACAATATGAGAAGGTTTGTACGACTGTGTCACAATAGGCTATTTTTCATTAAAAAGAGACTATTGGTATTAGTATTAGTATTTGGGATTAGCATTTATATTTCATTTAAAACATTAGAATGGTACAGGTTAAAATGTTACAAAGTATATAAGTATAGATAGATAGGTAAATAGATAGATAGATGGATAGATAAATATTTACAAATACATCACAAATACACAAAATAGTGGCTTACTGGTAGTGCTGCTAAGTTATGTTTTTCTTTTTTTTTTTACTCAACCTTGCTTAACATGAACATAACTTAATTCATCCCCCCCTTCCTCACCACCCCCACTACCACGCCCTTCCACTTGTTCAAAATTGTTCAAAAAAAACCTCTGCCTCTTAGTGGAAGGTAAAAACGGACCAAGAATATCACAAATGTAATTGACTGATAACTTTAAACACGGGGAAAAAATTAGATTTCAGGATATAAAACCTGAAATTATTGTCAGTACATGCTGAAGGATTCAGTTTGGACAAAGCAATGAACCTGTCTAAAAAACACTTAATAATAACAAACACTTTCATCATATTTTATGTTTTCATTATTAATGAATAATGATTATGCTCGCTAAGACTTGTGCTAATATTGTCCCTCAGTGGTCATTGTCATCAATTCTTAAGACAACTATATTAGGGATGTCAATGATATATCGACATAAAATATATCGATTTACCTAAAATAGCATTCATTTACTTATAACGATGTTATAATATCCTACAGTAGATCAATTCATTTATAGGTTTCATGTATTATACTAGGCTTTATAGCTTGATAATCAAAATAGGTTAAGCAATATTTTCTCTATTTTTCGTATACCAGTTGATATTTCCGTATTTTAAAAATCTAAGTAAAGCATTAAAAAGTAAAATGCAATGAAGTATAGTATCTTTATACAGTCGTTTAAGTTCTCCCAGACCAATTCAATTCAATCGGAAGCAACTGATATATCAATATAATTTTATATAGCTTACATAAAATGTATTTCAAATAAACCTTGCAATATATCAATATAATATCGATACAATATGGTAGAGTGCCATCCCTAGAGTGTATCGTGTTCTCTGAATGCCATGTGCTCGTTCCCAGGTGTACTGTCACGGCCACGTAGCTTGGGAGCAGTCGGGCCATGGTCACGTGCCCTTTGGGGCCGTTGAGGGCGGACGTACGAGTGAAGGAGAGCCTCTGTTTGTGGGAAGAGTGCTGCACAACGGCACACTCACGCCAGGCAAGGTAGGAACAGCCACCTTTATTGACTACTTTAGAAAATGTTTCTTAATATCGGTCTTTAAGTAAATTATATTCTTATTATTGAAACAAATTGAATACATCTTGTGATATTAGATAATTATGTAATATATTTATTTATTTACATCCTATTGACTTCAGGAGGCCAAAATATTTATTTGTGGATTTATAGATTTTTTTGCTCAACCCTCTATAAAAAAAAATACCTCATTTAATTAATTTAATTTGTCATTCACATTTTGATTTACTATGTGAGTCTCCATTTCTTTTAAAGAGATTTTACTTTCATGTGTAAACGTGTATTTATTTACTATGCTGTTTATGTTCATATGGTATACGGGGCGATTTGTATAAATTTCACACCTCACTCCTGAAAAAGTATAGCTTATGTCCCACAAGGACACAATTATTTTTAATAGTTTTGTTCTGTAGCTTCTGGCCTTTGAGAATACTTAGGGGCTGGTGTTTGTAGTTTTAATTAAAGTTTACTGTTCTATATTAAATGTAATGTTAATGTTTTAGTCAATTATTACTTTTAAACAATCAAACAAACTTTCAAATGCTAGATAGATAAAGTCAATTTTTCATAAGAAGAGCATGACTAAAACTGACTGAATATCTAGAATTGACAACTAGAAAATAAACTAGATATAATTTCAAATATGCATACGTCAGATTATGATCTGTATCTATCACTTTTAATAGAAATAATTAGTATTTCCCAAACTTTCTGTTCAACGCCTTGAATTATGCTTTAATTCCACTCCTTTATTACCCAAGTTTCTGCTGCGTATATCAATATTGGTACGGAGTACGTTCTGTAGATAAACATATACACTTCCTCAGCACATCTCTGCTCCAAATTATACTTCTAAACTTCTTAAAATTGCTTCTGTTTGCCTACCCATGTCATGTATCTATCTTCTGTTTCTTACACTTTCCACTATCTTCTAAAGCTTTGCTCCAAACAAACTAGTCGTCTCTATTCCTTGTTGGAATCACTATCTCACTCTTATTTAGAGTAAACCTCATTCCACACTATTCAACCACTTCATTCCAAGTATCCAACTTTGCAGAACTTCTTTCTCTTCTTTGGCCCATACCCTCAGGAGACGAGACTTTTTGTTCCATTTATGAAAGCAATTTGTATAAACACTTCTGGCTTGCCAGGCCTATAATAGCTTCACCAGAGCCACGTTAGCACTCACTTTTCAGGGTCAGAGACCCTGGCAAGATTTCGCAGTTATTTTAACGGTCACAAGACACCTAGTCCCCAATGTACTCCGCCCTCGCAGGCAATATCACTATTTCATGCCTTAGCACCCTCATATAGACCAATCGGTTGGTCGTGCATATACATAATGGGTTGAAACAAGGAGATGCACTTTCCCCATTACTCTTTAATCTAGCCTTAGCATATGCTATTAGGATAATGAATGAGAGTATGGAAGTGATGACACTAAATGGTACATTGCAACTATTATGACACGCAGATTTTTAGTTTAGATGGGTAGTTGTTGTTGCAAGAAACACAGGAATTTATTTTAATAGAGAATAGAAAGAAAATAGGTTTAGAATTGAACATTGAAATGACTAAGTAGATGAGCACACAGCGAACACATATTGGGACTATAATTTATAGATTTCTGAGAACACCACATCACTTGACAGGATTAATGGGTATCAATATTAAGGAACTATTTTGACTTGCAATAAAGATATTATATTGGATATTAACAAAAGAATAATCAGAAAAGATATGATTTTACTCGGTCAGTACGTGGTTGTCATTTCACTGCTGTCCTGGAATGTAAAACTCAGAAAATATATAGCAATAAATTCTCCGGTTGTTGAATTTTCTCTCATACATTTCTTAGATATCTCATTCCAACCACATTCACCTTGCTCTTGTGTTTCTCCTGACAAATCCACGATTCACAGTCATAAAATAATGTTGGCGTTAACAAACTTTTAAATACGGCCATCTTTGCCTCTTTCGATACTAATTCATTCATTGTAATAGTCCAAATACGTCCAACTACTCTCCGGGATTCATTCATCCGTCTGTCGATTTCACCGTCCATCCTATCATTTTTACATAACATTCTGCCCAAATACACAACATCATTCACTTGTTCTAGCTGTTTTCCATTTATACTTAGCTGACAATCATTTCCTGACCCATCTTTATCAAAAACCATCACCTAAATTTAAGAGATATTTATATGAAAATCCATTTTTGCTGTCACTATTTTTAAACAATTTAATGCATTCTGCAATTCACTTTCCTTCTAAGCCATTGATATGGCATAATCTTCTGAGAGCAACATTTTCTTAACCACATTGTCCATATTTATATATTTATATCTGTATGTTTATATATACGTATATATAAACACACATACGTACAAATATATATATATATATATACGTATATATAAACACACATACGTATATATATATATATATATTGTTTGTATATATATATATATATATGGACAATGTAAGTGAGAGAATGCTGCTCTCAGAAGATGAAGCCATATTAATGACTAAGAAGGAAAGTGACTTACAGAATATATATATATACGTACGTATATATTATAATATGTACATATATAATATATACGTACGTATATATTATAATATGTACATATATATATATATATATAGGAGTATTCTAAAAATTTAAAGTAAGCTTTTCACTGTAATCAGTTGCACTATGTCAAGATTGAAGAGAGTGACAAACAAGAGTGTGACTCATTTAAATCAATCAAAAACAGACATTTCAACAATTCATCAAGATAAGATAAGCACGTGGACACGGTCTGTTTAATCTGTGATTATCTTGTCTCTAAGAACAAAGTTGAAGATACTAAAAAAAGATAAACTTAACACAAAAAACTTTTTGTAACACTTTTGTGGAATGGCTATACTAAGATTCATCATAGACAAATTAAAATGTTCATCATTTAATCTTTATTGATGTAAAGTATACCTTCCGTGCCACAATTATTAAGTGAACTATTACTTAAGACTGTCCTCAGCATGGAGCTTGTGCACATTTGAAATAATAAAATAGCTTCAATATTCATTTAAAATGACTATAAAATTATTAAGTGAATTAATAGACTTATGTAGAGACATATGGATTAAATTATCATCATGGTTCATCAAGCTTTGTAACCAAAGTTAGTTATTTTCATTATTATGTTGCTCCTGTACAGGCGATAATTCATCCTTCGATATTTAACTATGTAATAACAGCGTGTTGAATCCTCTTTAAGAAAATCTTTATTTTTTGTTTTTTATATTCTTAGGTTTTATTTGTGCATCTACAAAATTAAAACCGTCTGCCATAATTGAATTACTTTGTTTCTGTCAGCTTAGTAGTTTCAAGGGCTCACCACATTTCACCTATTTCCCAGATCCCTATTTTTTCAGACCTTTCTAATTTTATATTTTTTGGGGTAATTCTTTTATCAAATTGCCAAATTTAAATTTTCTTCTACATATTTAAATACATTTAAAATTTCAATTTTACTCCACAACAAGAATTTACTTTTTCTATTGTCCTTGACAATTTTGAGACTCCAATTTTGGAATTAATTTAGATATTTCACATTTTTATTATGTTTTATTTTCAAGTATTTGGAGCCATCACCCTAGTGGCTTGCAAGTATTTAATTTTTTACCACATTTAGAAAAAAAAAATTAAATTGGTTTTTGAAATTCTTAGCTTTCCTTCAATCCAGATCTCAATTTTAAAGTTAGAAAAACTTTCATACTTTTCTAGTTATTTGCAAAGTTACTATTTTATACCATATTCAAATGTGTTTTTTATATAATTTTAGAAATTTCTTCTCATTCACCATTTCACCATCTCCACACACACACACACATTCTACCATATGGTAATTTAAAATTGTAAAAATCTTGGGCTTTTGGTATGGTCTTTTTACCATCTCACAAAATTTCAATTCTTTACATTGCTGGTAAATAGATGATAGTTTTAATTTTGGAAATTTCCAGTCGTGAACATTTCCCTTAAGCCCATTTTGAAATTTAAATGTTCAATCTCTTCTCGTTATTTGGGTGTGATCCTTTATATTTAATCAAATATTTCAATTTTTAGAGTGTATCTACCAAAAGTTTTTAATTTAGTTCTGAAAGATTTGAAGGAAACCTCATTTTTAAATTTAAGATTGTTCAGACCTATAACGTTCCAGAAAATTTAAATCTTTCACCACACTGAATGATAGTTTATCTTTTTTTGTTTTGACGTGAATACGTCTTTAAATTTGCTACCATACGGGGGCAATCCAAAAAACCTTATGATAACAAATTCGGGGGATACAGCTTAGTGTTGTAGTTTCGAATCTTTCCTCTACATCCAAAATTAAATTATACCACTGGATGGCTAAAGGATCAAAGAATTCATTACAATAAAGCGAGAACAGTGACGCATCGCGCGCGTTGGAGGGAGAAGCGCCGCCATTTTGAGGTTATTTTGCTGCGTATCAAGATTTGCAATTAGTATAACTTTTGACTCGGAGAAGCTACGATGTTCATTTAAGTTTTAATCGTCAGCTGTTGTCAAAATCTATCGATTGTATATAAAACATTAGTTTAAAGTAGTGACAGTGAATATAATAAGGTGTTAGAATAAAAAAATATTATCAAGATTAAACGTTTATCAGAAATCTCGATGTATCTTGTATGCCATTTATGTCGTGCTTTTCGTATCACAGACCTATAATTAATAAAGTTATATTGTAACACAATAATTATTTGTTTCCTTGCTTTTATCCTAAATACATAAATAAAAATATTTATTTAAANCAGACCTATAATTAATAAAGTTATATTGTAACACAATAATTATTTGTTTCCTTGCTTTTATCCTAAATACATAAATAAAAATATTTATTTAAAAAATATAACCCGTTACATAAACATATTCACGTACAACACACGGCCGTGTCCATGACACAGCCACACCCCATTTTGTCATTTGGAACCATCTTCTCAATTTAACCATCCAGATAAAATATTTAACAATAATTTTTTTATTTGTAGTGTTTCTTCTACATTCTTGGAAAATTTAGTTTTCTACCCTCTTTTTATTTGTCTAATCATATGCTTCCTCTTTCCTCCCCCACTTTTCATTTGGCTACTTACCAGATTAGCGTCAGTTGATTAGAATTTCAAAAATGATGGAATACTATCCAATAACTCTGAAAACTCTAGATTAACAAATTCTTGAAATTTAAACGGGAAATAACCATTATCCAAGCCTTTGAGACTATTGAGTTATTGATTTTAGGTCAGCTGGCAGAATGTAAAAAAAAATAGAACAGATTTGTGGTTAGGGGCTAGCTGTGTTAGAAAATCCCTCAAATCGAATTCCAGCGTATATGGATAAACTTGATATTTTGGCCCAAAAGGTAAGTATGGAGATTTTTGAGGCCACAGAGTAGGCCCCTTTACGAATCTTTCAGGTTTATAATCTTTCTCATCACTCTCGCATTCTCAGGAAACTCCATGTCGAATTCTAACCTTTTATCACACCGGAAAGTATGAAAAAAGCTCTGAAAGGAAAAACAAACATACACGTTATGGATCTTATATTATTATAGATTAGCTCTCAGGTAATTTACGATAGTATCTCTCACTGAACTAAATCCAAGCTTTGGAGTGAAACTCAAGATTATCTTTTCTACAGTAAGATCTAATTTCAATATTCGTCAAACTGAATATTTACCTGTTTGGGAATCGAGATAAGTTCTCAGATGTCTGGAAGTGAACAGAACTTCAAAACGCTACCAACCATGGGTAAGAAATGTGTCCCCCTCTGGGTCTTGGGGCCTACTCGATAAATCGTATGTTTTTTTATAAAGTTTTGAAATCATTCGTAAATTTAGGAAAACCAATATTTTGTCAAAAATAATTAGAAACCGGGTTTATAGTTTCTCTCGTAAGAAAATTTCACTGTTTTAATTCGATAGACAGAATTAAGAAATTTTAAGATCCTAAAACAAAGCAATATTGAGAGTTTGTAAAGGAAGTGATGCATCGATTTCAATGTGTAATACCTATTTTAGTTAGCTCTTTGCTTCAATTCTTGGTCCTTGGTCACTTTTAAATAAGTTATACTAACTTGTGTTTTATAATTTATAAATGGGTGTTCTACCGATCAGCTTAGAATAAATAAATTAATAAGTTTTTGAATCCATAGTTTTAAAATCCATGAACTAAGACATTAAATCTCCGGAGGCTTTGTTAGGTTTTATTATTATTATTATTATTATTATTATTATTATTATTTTACTGTTATATTATTATTATTATTAGGGTCTATTATTGAAGTTAATAGGCCCTTTAAACGGCCCCATGGTATAGTGGATAATTAGTGTGTGTACGAACATAGGGGTCTCGGGTTCAATGTCCGGCTGGTACAATTGGTAAATTTCCCTTTAGTGGAACAAACCCAAAGATCACCAGGGTTTGGTTAATTAGGCTTAAGTTGGTTTAAGACTAAACACGTCTCAACAACATCATCATCAGTATTATCAGATCAGCTGATGGCGTGTATGACGTGTAAACAACCTCCTAGAGTGTACCCTGGACAACACTGTGTCACTAGAGCTGCTAATAGTCTATATACAACCTCCTATAGTGTACCCTGGACAACACTGTGTCACTAGAGCTGCTAATAGTCTACATACAACCTCCTAGAGTGTACCCTGGATAACAATGTGACACTAGAGCTGCTAATAGTCTACATACAACCTCCTAGAGTGTACCCTGGACAACACTGTGTCACTAGAGCTGCTAATAGTCTATATACAACCTCCTAGAGTGTACCCTGGATAACAATGTGACACTAGAGCTGCTAATAGTCTACATATAACCTCCTATAGTGTACCCTGGACAACACTGTGTCACTAGAACTGCTAATAGTCTACATACAATCTCCTAGAGTGTACCCTGGATAACAATGTGACACTAGAGCTGCTAATACTCTACATACAGACAACCTCCTATAGTGTAACCTGGATAACAATGTGACACTAGAGCTGCTAATAGTCTACAATATAACCTCCTATAGTGTACCCTGGACAACACTGTGTCACTAGAACTGCTAATAGTCTACATACAATCTCCTAGAGTGTACCCTGGATAACAATGTGACACTAGAGCTGCTAATACTCTACATACAGACAACCTCCTATAGTGTAACCTGGATAACAATGTGACACTAGAGCTGCTAATAGTCTACAAACAGGCGACTGAGCCTGGATGTTATGTTCCTCCTAATAATAAATGCTATATGATAAAAATAAAATAATTCCATTGACCAATAGAGCAGGTGCTTTTTTAATTGTATCATGTATGATGAACTAATCTGATTAAATAATTGTATCTAGTTTTGGTGAGATAACAATGTAGTGTAAGATGCTACATTCTAATAATTTGCTGAATAATGTGTTAAGGGATGTGAGTAGGTAGGATAGGGTGGGGTTAGTATAGAGAAAGCTAAGACTCCTGGTCAATCTCTGAATAACTCTTGAAAATCAAAAAAACTTCACACAAATTCAATTTTAAGTGAAAGATATAGGCCCTATAATAACAACACATAACATATACTTGATATTAACAATGAGAATTGTATTGTTCCTTTAAATGGTGATATCAACATTTCTTGAATATCTGTTATGAGAATGGCGGCATTAATTGAAACACTTTTTATATTAAGAAAAGACAGTTGTCATCAACGTCCAGGACACCTCTTAACAAATATTCTAGAACTTCTAAGGTAATCGTGTAAAGAAGTTAAAATTATATGTTTCTACTGAAGAATAATTATTTGATTTAGTTTAACCAAACGAATTGTTGATATAAACCACTGCAAAAACACTGCTCTATGCCCGTGTTTCCTACACCCCAACCTCTAGGCTTGTTCTTCAAAATTCAGAAATAATATTGAAAAGATATGCTGATGACACGGATTTCCCCCTAACTTCATCCAATTGTGGGCCTCCTACTTATTAATCTATTGTTCACTAGCTACACAGAATAAAAGTGGGATAACATAATATATAATTGTATTACCTGTTCCAGGTTCAGCCCAGTCACCATGTGTGCTACATATCATATGGAGGGCAAGAAATACCCTACGACACATATGAAGTCCTGATACACAAGTGAAGCAGCCAAGGAGAAATACAATCACTTTAGAAATGATTCATTTTCTAACATGTGTTCATACTTTTGTTAACGATGTTAAGAACAAAAACTTTTAAGCAAATTACGTCATTGTTAGTCAATTAAACAGCTGCAATCTCGAAAATAAAACCTTTTTACGTTTAAATAGTTATCTATATTCCCGTTGTTGTATGTTGTTGCAAGAAGATAAATAGGTGAATGTATGTACTGTATGTAAGCTTCACAGTAAATTTGTAGTACTAAATATACTTTAGGTATGTACCTTTGTTATTTAATATAATATTAAGATACTTATACTGTAAGTTAGTTTTAAAATTATACTCTTTAAGTGGATTAGAGAAAACTGCGCCTTTCCAGAAAAAGGGGGAAAATTGTGCCCTCCTATCAATCATCACACCATTATGTGGGAAAATTGCCCCTCACAAACTGTTTTACTCACTTAATAAACAAGTACGCCCAAGGACCTAACAAAGTGTTTGAAGAGTCTAGTCTAGATTCATAAAATGGAGTAAAAGGTCGTTAATAATTGGTTTGGTAAATTCAATGTATACGTTCACATTAAATGTTTACAGATCCACACTAATCTTTATTTAATTGAAAAACCTACCCTAACCTAACCTAACCTAAACAAAAGGCAAAGATAAAGGTGCGATGAATTGATGTACTTTGACGTCCTTAAGACCTCATGATGTGCTATGAATCTATTTAAAATACTTACCATCCTAAACAAAAGTATGCGATGAACCGATCTACACCGGTGAAAATGGTAAGGTCGTGAGGAAAGTGAGAAAAGTACGCCTCACGACCTTGTTAAAATTATTTAGGTGAGACAGACAAGGTCGCGTGGGATCACTTTTCTCACCTATCATCGTGATTATTCATGGTAAGAAATAGTTTTCCTCTTTTTCTGGGAAGGCGCAGTTTTTCCGAGAGCCATTTTCCTGACACTCTTTAAATAGTAAACATTTTAATTACATTATATTTTACTTTATTAAAAAAACATAAATTTTTTCTTTTAGTTTACTTAATATATTTTATGTTGACCTGTCCAATCCATACATATATATATAGAGAGAGAGAGGGAGGGAGAGAAGAGGATAGAGAGAGCTGTCTAACACACAACTGTTAACGAATTAATTTAAATGATATGGGTGAGGATTGTATCATAGATGAATAGCGGGGTGGAGAGGGTAGAACTACACTGGTAAAGAACTTGTATATAACCCCCATCAGTGGTCCACTCCGATATTTGAACCTCTACCTCCTCGTCAACAGAAATCCAGTCAATTCCTAGCTTGACGCTTTATACAGCGTGATCCCTGGTTAGAATATATATTCAAGAGAACATGCATGCAGAGATTGGAGCACGTTCTCGTATCTTCACTTTTAAATTCAATCGTGCTGGAACACTCTCAAGAGAATATTATGTTGAAATAAGTCTTAACACTTTCTTATATTATGTAAGTCTTTAGTTATATTTTATATAACAAAATGGTTCTCTTATCTTATTTATTTTCAATTTTATTAGAACCACAACTCACTAACCGTATAGGCTGTACTCATATACACTAACAACACTATTTTGTTATAGATCAGGAAGGTTGAATTTAGAGAGGATGTATCAGCATTTGAATGTAAGTAAAGGGAAAACCATTTAGGAAAAAGTACCCTCAATGGGACTACTCCCTACCGGGATTCAAACCGCAATCTACCTATCATTGGCAGTCTAGGCTATTGCTTGAGTAACGTCAATCTCGTGGTCAATAACTTTTGATCACCTAAGAGAACTACATCTTCATTAAAATTTATCTTTGTTCCTTCTAAGCTCGCAACGCAAATACAAGTTCTTACATTATTACAAGTTCTCGCAGATAGTATTTGAGTGACCGAAATAACCTTGATTGGTCATGATGGATGATTTTGTAAGAACTTTAAAAAATTTAATATGAAAATTTACTTTCTATGTATTCTTCATTTTCTCTAGAATGATGAGGACACAAAAATTTGAGGAAACGTTGAGTTCAAGGAATATATAAAAAATGCATAGACCACAAATAAAAGATTAGAGTAGACAAATAAGGGCTGATCGCAGGACCCTTGATAAGTCTCTAAGTCAATTAGAGCCTAAAATTCTGCTTACCCCCATCAAAGACCATACTTACACCAAAAGTGGTGTTAATTTGTTCAATTTAAGAAGTAAAGTGGAGAATCAACAAAACAACCCCAAATCAAAAATCAATTTTCATTATTATATATATATTTTTTAAATCAATATTATATTTTCCGATATCAGAGGGCCCTTGGGAAAAGTTACAAGTATTGTTTGGTCTGGTTAGCCGCTATAACAGGGTCAGGGTTTGAGTCCCAACTGTGCATACTGAAATTGTTTACCACCCTACCTATACTCAAATGTAGGTTTACACATTTCAAGTACCATCTCCAGTCCCACTTCCTCACTAGCGTAAATATTCGTTTATGTGAGACGGGTAGTAAGACAAAGTACATAAAATAAAATAGATTTAATATCTTTAGTTAAATCCTGGACAATAAAGAAAATAATATAGTGCTAAAGCTAGAACCAAATTTAATGTACATAATGATGGCTGCCTCTTTGTTTAGTAATGAAATCCAAGGTTGCAATACTAGAATCTTGTGTAAACAATTTTAATCAGCTAATAAAGCTATGTATAGTCACAACAGGTTGAACCTAATTTCTGAGATAAAAGTAAATTATTTCGTAAGTGAAAAACAATTTTTTTTAAAGTAATATGCCTTTTTACTTTCTCGCTATCTGTACAGGTAGAGAAAGAATTGTAATCGTCAAAAAAATTGAACTAGAGATTTTGATGAATGCTAAGGTTTCATGACCCCCCGAATTCAAAAAGTTTGTGTTTTTAATTTCCGTCTGTCTGTCTGTTTGTCTGTACCTCGGACTAGAGCCCAGAATATTTTACCGATCGGGCTAAAACTTGGTATCTAGGTATTTCATAAGGTTGCCTCGAGGGTTTTTTGGAATTGGATATCAAACTCTAAAATTAAGGGTAGTTTACTGAAGGGCAAAAAGAGAAAAAAATATATTTTCTCAAAATTAGCTCTAAAGATTTTGAATACATTTCATTTCCAAATTTTATGAATGCGCACATATTAATGAATTAAATATCCAAATTATCATATTTGTTGACTACGGTTATAGCCAAATATAAATAATAAACTACGATTTACGTACGTCCATCACAAACTTTGCCTTAAAATATGTGTGAAGAATGACCATGGGCACGGAATGACTCCTGGATATCTCATTGGTTAGAGCAGTGGCGTGCTAAACCAAAGGTTCCTGGTTCGATTATGGTGTATTGGTGTGATCTCTCAATGTAAAAATTATAAATAAACATGTTAATGATTGATCTAACTAAACAGGCCTGTGAATCTTGAATGGACATGATAGATTTCGAATCTGACATATAACTATTTTCTTCACATCAACTTGAGAGAAAAGAATCGTGGAGAAGAATGGTACATTGGCTTGATCAATCTTACCAAGTTCAATTCTACACTGAATATTGATGAATATAATCATAAGCTTACTGTAGAGGTAGAGAGTATCCCGTTCCTTCGGGTACCTATAAAATAGAGGAGTCATCGTGAGGTTGGTGCAGGTATAAATATATCCATCATTGCTGATCGTACCACCTTAAAAAGTCAGTCCTACTATGAAATTGTATATTTTACCAAAACTAAAACATTTGGTTCTCTACTAGGTATCGATAAAGTCAAGCTGCCTGCGAGAAAGACACACATCTCGACCAGTACTGTAAACATTATACGTGTAGAATGCAGCATCGCCTGTGATCACACTTTATGTAGAGAGCCGAGTCATACGCTGTACGAGCTCCGCATGACTGTCCCTCTGCTCTGTAAGATTGTGGAATCTCCAAAAACCATCGGTAATATTCTGGTCACAAGGCGAGTCGTGGAATTTATCTCTGTACAACTATAAGACGAATGAGGAGATACTGTCAACACTTGGAACTAAACCATGGCCCTACGTTTTCTCTCTAAACTGGTCAGAAATAATGTTAAATAAAACAGGACGCCATCTACCACCCCAGTGCTTTGAGAGAAGAGCAATTACTAAGGAGTTAACACTACGTAAAAGATTCATTTTACAAAGCATAGGCTACTCTCTGATTATATAATGGTTACGGTGTAGACATTCTAAGTGTTGGAGACACATAGCAACATAGATATAACCTGCTTTATGTAAAGTATGTTCACCGTAGGAATTATCTTCTTAAAGGCCTTTTTCCCTACCAGAAATATATTATATAGTAGGATATTGGTAGGAAAAAAGACCTTTCAGAGAGTAATTCCTACCGTGAATGAAATATACCAAGACTATTCTTCATACATTCCAGGCCCATTAACTGATGTAAATTAACTCAGGATATATATCCAGCAAGAAGGCAATACAATACCTTCTCACTCTCCTCTACATATCAAAGATAGTCTACTTCTGAATACAGGAAAACCTGAAAGTACAAACTTGGAAGCCAACTTATAAACTATCTAACTATAAGTAGAGCTCATACTTATCTTGCAAACGCAGGGTGGAGACTTGAAAGAGTATATTATGTACAATACGTGCTGAAACAGGTATATTTGACAAATTCATTTCTTTATGTCTCATACTAGGATTAGCTAAAGAATTTCCTTGAATATTGATCAATGCAAAACTACAACTGGTTCTTGTACGATCAACAACTGACAACAATACTATTATAGGAGCCCCTTATGCTGCAGATACATTCTCTATAATTGAACTGAGTAAATATTTAAATTAAGTAGGATGACATAAATAATCTTAACCTGCTTAATTTAATCAATAGTGGAAGGATAATCACTCTACTTTTCCTAACATGGGAACTGTGCGAGTACCCGAACGTGCTGTGAGACTGTATTGTGAATATATCAACCTTGCTAGAAAAACCCCGCCATGTAATAATGGATCTTCAAACTGGAATTAGGAATACGACTGCTAGAGATGTAAGTAAGTGTATAATTATGGCTTACGTTCAGTCAAACTCTCCTAGAATTTATTCATGTACCCGTATGAATAGATGAACCTGGTTTCCAAACATGATTTTTTCTCGAAACTATATGAGGACTATGCTTATTATCAGACGTTATATTATAGTACGAGCAAACCCCTAACATTATTTGTACCATCTCATTTCAAGCCTCACGCTACCATAATCGTGTTAGATGCGAGTTGATATAAAGACACTCTCAAGGAAGGCATAATACCATGGCATATTGCGTTTGAGAACGGAGTAAAATTTCCTCCAGAAACTAAAGCATTCTATCTGATCATATATTATAACAGAGTGGGTCGATAAAATCTACCCATGAGTGACGTTAGTGAGCTTTATACATTAATATTCAGTAATAATTACTTTCATATAAAGTTTGTTTATTGACTTGCATGGCTTCATTAACAAAAATGGGGTATTAATGTTTAAGGAAGTAACTATCAACCAGCAACCTATCAAAGGCAATGTAACTGAAGGAGCCCACTATAGGTTTCTAACACAATTTAAGATAGACTTTCACACTCCATAAAATAAGAGGAACGTTAAATGGTTTACTATCCACAACCATTGACGTGACTGGGAGAAACATAGTATTCCCTACTATGAACTCAGACCTATGATAGATTCACACCTACTAAGAGAACAATTATTTATAACAATATCAATGGTTTGTACAAGAGGTGGCCAAACAGTCGATCGCGATCTACTGGTCGACCACAGCCGCTAGTTTTGTCGAGCGATTAAAAAATATTGAGAGAAAAAAATGTAAGAGAGGATTGGCAGATTTTTTTCAAATCAACATTAGAAAATCTAAATATCGAAGCTGACTGACTGATATCAATTTACAATCCTGCTTTCCTTTATGGAAGAGTAATTATGAACACACATTCAACAAATTTTCCTAAGATTAAGCGGTGTCATGAATCAACTTCAAAGTGAAGTTTTTAATGGGAAAATACTAGTTTCAGAGAAATTAAATAATATGTGGTTTGATGAAAAACTCAGTTTTAGTCTGTGAAATAATTATAAGTCTTATATGCTATATAATTTTATTTTTAAAACACACAATAAATTGTTAAATTTTTATCGTTGAAATAAACCATAAACGTCAATGGCTCCGTAGTAGATCGAAAAGGATTTTCCTTCTCTGGAGTAGATCCCTAGATCAAAAAGTCTGGCCACTTATGATTTATATTATAGAAGTGGAGAAGATAACTTGGCTTCGAGTGCAATCAACAACAGTGACGATTAAAATTTTTACGTTTTGAGTGATCTAGGATGTCTTGCCTTGAGAGCTCTTAAATACGAATGCACAACTGGAAAGGGTTCCAATCATAACGGTAACACCTATTTTTGTGCAACAAAAAAGTATCCAATCGATTCATGAAGAGTCCAATAAGGCTGAACATGTGCAATTTAACCAAGAGTGCATTGCCAAACGATATGAGATAGGCTATTCCTTCTCTCCTTTATATCTTCTCTATTAATAATGAATATTATATAGAGTACTTCAATTTCTAACAGCCTTCTAGTTTATGCAACGTTCAAGATGAGGTAGATACTGCCGCCAGCCCTTCCCCTACAGAGCCAGAACCTAAATGCCAGGATAGGATTATTAAGTTTGATGAGATTAGTGGTCTTGCTGAGAAGAAGAAATGGCAACGTAAACAATGTGCATCAATGTAGAATGATCTGTTGTATTCCTAGAATTTTAATGACTATCTCATCCAGTGTTTCTGACAGTGTTTCCTAAATAGACGCATATCTGCAGTGACAAGTTCTTTCAGACTATAGTTTCAAGGCACCTTGTCCTTTCTTAAGTCCTCAGTCTATATATCAACATCAGTGTATAGAATCTAATCGTCACGCAGTGTAGGAATTTGGCAAGCTTAACTATTCAGCTTTAGCCATTCTTATGTATACACCAACTAGTTTAGTCTGCCACGGGTCTGCTAAAACAATTTCTAGATACTTTTATAGTGGAGTTGAGTCAATCATGAGCAAAATCCCAGCCCATCTCTTCCCATGGAATACGATGATGAATAACTCGTGTTCATTCATAACTTCTAGTATTGTGGGGAAAGGAGGAATTCACAGGTGTCAAGTTCCAATGGTAGTTCTTGGAAGTTGTGATTGGGAGGAGTATGAAGATTCGAGCGAGTACCAAAATCCATGGGGAAAAGCTCATGTTTGGTTGGTTTGCAAGTGGGTCTTCGTGATTTGGTATTCCAGGATTGGACAGTGGGTACTAATTTGGGGTTTGGAAAGCTTTAATCTAACTTATTATTAATAGAACAGTTGTATGGGGAAGATGGCATTTTGGTTCCTCCTTGAGCCTCTTATTTTCTTGATTTGGGCATTCCTGATCCATACTAAAGTTAGTAGAGAACGTTAGGATTAAATGGACAGGTGCCTGGCTTTGACGACACTTGACTGTAGGTGAGTGTGAAAAGATTTGGAGCGTTGTTTGATGATGGGGCGTATCCAAGACTAAGATAGAGGCTATGCCACTGAGGAGACACCGTTGTCTGGCGTGTGAACAAATATGAGTAATGCGATGCTACTGTGTAGCTCATGCTGTTTGGCGCTACCCAGGGATAAAAGATGGATAAAAGCTTACTCCAGGTGCCTGCCACTGTTTAAAGCATACCCAGGGATAATAGTTTGGATATTTATGGGGAGCAGCCTCTAGCACATACCCAGAAAGGAAATTAATATAATGTTTTTTCTTTAACAATTTTATTTATCCTCTTTCTCCTTCTTCTTTAATCATTTATTGATACACAGACTTATTTCTGACACTTTGAGACATGAATTAAATAGCCAAAGCTATTATTTATGCTTTTAGTGAGGATTACTCCATTTAGATAGCATATTCTGAAAATTTAAAAATGACACCTGGACCCGGGAATCGAACCCGGGACCTTTGGCTTAGTACGCCAATGCTCTAATCACTGAGCTATCCTTCACTAACAGTGACACTTTAAATTACATATATATAAATCTTGATCATAATACCTAGAAGTTACTTAACCTAAAAATCACATAGTGATATAGAAATAAAAGCTTTACACCTTACCTAAGATTTAAGTCATGTTATAATTAACTTAGTCATTCAAAAGTTAGCTATTCTGACGTTTATCTCTTGTGGATCCTGGGTCACACTTTTGTGCAATGTACGGAGTTGCTCCTTTCACCATTATATTAATCCTTGAATCTGAGACACCGGTGAAAAGAGCTCCGTTGTGTGTACTCACATCCCTTGACCAGGTCCGTTCTAAGAACATATGAGGCCTTGGGCAGAAAAATCTGAGGATCCCCTTTGTACGGTTGTTTTTCAGTTTTAGCACTAAGCCTTTATAATATATTGATACGTACTTGGTATTTATGTTACTTACTAATTGATCATGTTTTGTGCAATATTGATCAACCCATTAAACGACTGTACTTTATTAAATGCAAACAATCAATCTAATTAAGTTAACAAAAGTAAATTCCTCCTTGCACCATTGCACTGTTAGTTGTCTGTAGACCAACAGCGATAGCAAAATGGTGGCATTTTTACTGTACTGCAGCACATTACTCGAATAGAGTATATCTTAAATTACATAAAGTTATGGTTTTCAGGAATCTGGAACGGAATCTTATCACTACGCGAATACTTATTTCTGGTATCTATCTGTACATAATTCAATGGGAAATTTTTCAATAATAAAACTGTAATTTATTTAATAATCTTTGGGAGAAATGTGGCCCCCTGGAATGTGAGGCCCAGGACAATGGCCCCTTTGTCGCCTCCCCGCCCCCCACCTAGACGCGGCCCTGCCCTCACCATCAATGGCTAAAAGGTGATGAACTGGCTGGTGGAATGGTTCAAGGGAACATAACAATAAAATTTATATATGTCAACGTAAAGATAAAAAAAAATAGTTTATTAAACCTCTTAGGTTTTCTAGGTCATTCGGTGATTTAATTGCAGACTAAAGGGTTCGACAGATTGAATCATTGCTGTTTGCATTATGTATACTTAATGAAGGAGTATTATTTGAACATGATGGGTGATTGTGTGACAAACTCTTGTAATGTAGATGAAGAAATCGTGACCATCAATAGAGAGAAACTTTCTAAAAATACAATATTAACGTTGTCATTAATCCTGCTTGGATCCTATCTACGTTTATATATTTTTATTTTTCAGATAGCTACAAAACACATCAGTCTAAGCCTTTATTAGTTATAGGAATGGATGCATGAATTAATCCTATATATAAGACTTCCTAGTATGTAGCTATGTAAATGAGTGAGATATTTTTTATATTAAGTGTGGAAAGAAATTTTCGTTGGAATTTCTTTTGTACAAATAAATAAAGTTGTAATGATAAGTTTTATTCAGTTTTAACCAGAACATAAGATCTCGTTAAGAAATGTAATACAAACCTAACCGTTCCTCAAAATCTTAGAAAATAAAATTCTAATTTGGATGCAGAGAAAATGTTTTCTTATTGAAGTGTTTAATAAAATTTATATTTTTTTGTAACCCTAAGCTATCAATTAATCCTCCTTTAAAAAATATATACTTTATTACTCTACATATTAAGAATAAACCTTGGAGCTGTAAAATTCTTAAATTTAAATTAGCTACTTAATCACTATATAAAATGTTTTGGATTTAATTTTGTTTTTAAATGAGTTTCAAAATTTTTCCCAGTAATATTATTTCTCACAATTATCTGAAAAATATGTTTAATGTATTTATTTTGATCTGGAATTAGATTATTCAAACTTCATTTCTTTCGTATCAATCTAAATATTATCTCATTTGAATTTTTTTTATCCATTTTTTAAATAACTATTTTATGTACACAAGTGCCTCAGAAAATAATGTAATATGTATATTGATTAGATAAAAAAGTAAAAGCTATTATAGATACTCGAATTAAATTAATCATCGATCTATATTATATTAAATGTGCGTAAAATCTAGAGCGTCACACACCTTATTACTATGATAATAATATGATCGCTTTAGTAAATTTGAATATAACCCTTTTTTATTTTGTAATACGTTATCATCCTTGGTCGTTGAATAGGATTGAGATAACAATCAAATGTAGACTACATGAAAACTTGCTGAAAAATTAAATTGTTTAAAATAAATTTCACAATATATTTAATGTATTCATAGTTTCTCTTGTGTATTTTTAATATTTCAAGTATTGATTTTATTTCTTTGTCATAAAAGCACTTTAAATCTCATAGATATTTCAAAAGTGGCTCCTCATAACATACATCTAATAATAATTTCACTAAATATAACTTATTTATTTGTTTCAAGTGTTACATCTTAATTTCGCGTTCATGTAAGAACAAATGCAGAACAAATTATACGTTTTGTGGAACAATCATGAACAAACAAAGAACAAAACATTCAAACATGATTTTTTTTTCTAAAACTAGGACAAAACGAGGAAAAAACTATTTCAATGATTAAAATCTTTTTTAAGAAGTGTGGGTAGGGGTAACTAAGGCCATAGACAGGGGTTTTTAGTGTTTAACTCCCCAACACCCAGAAAGTTAACAAAAACCTCCCTTATTTACGATTCAAGCAAAACAAGAAAATACAATCTAGCTTGTTCGCACCAAGTACATTTTTAATCATAAATTGTGATTTTGTTCATTAGTCAGGCAACATCGCTGGATAGACTAAGACTACATATTGACAAAGAAAAGCTAAATTGCTGGTGAGTGAGTGAAGAGCCGTGAAAACGGATACATCTTTGATATTAGAAGAACACAAAACCTTTCAATTGTAAACTATTCGACTAATAGTTCCGATAACGCATCGCAAATAAGTCTGCAAAAAAAATAATAATATGAGGATGTCGATAGAACAAGATAAAGAGGGTTCTAATATCAGACTGAAACTGTTTGCAGTGTTTGAAAATAGCAGTGGTCTAAAAATAAAACATCAGACATTTGTCGTCAAAATTGATATCATGTTAATATTTTATTAGTGTAACTCTATAGTTATTAATCATATCTCTCAAGTGCAGCTCAAACTGCAGGTAACATGACTTGAAGAATTAATAACTATAATAAAATTGCATTAAGTAATTTTTGTAACTATCAAAAAAGTATATATAATATATTATATATATATATATTTCTAACTGAATCCGAAGGAGGGTAAAATACACCCTGGTGTTTATAGGAAGCCATTTTCAACCACCAACATTGTTGAAAGTCATTAATTAGACATTGTATATATGTTATATTAGATTTACTAATAATATAACTATCAAAAGATTCCATCAATTTTTCCTTATAGAACACTGTATAATTACCTTTCAAATTAATAATAAAATGGAATACGTATATGATTACAATTGCAATAATTTTATATTTTATTTATGGCAATTTGGCAACATTATATAAAAATCTGTACTAATCCAGGTCAAAAATAGACACAACCTTTACCTTCTCATCCTTATACAGATGATTGGTCACAATTTTAAATACAAAAGTGTTTCATTGGTCAAGTTGGAAATGCCTTTATATTAATATAATATTGGACTATGTAGGCGGGGTGATTCAACCTTTCCTTCAAACACAAATTTTTAAACCTCCAGCTTAATTAACGAAACACAAAATCATTTCTAATATTATTCAGGTTGGATCAATGGCAGCTTAACCTCATTGTGTAAAGAGGAGAAATTAATTAACAAAAAAGAGATTTCAAGGTCTTTTTTTCTTTCCCCCAGGGTTAAACAGTTCTGAGGCCTTCCCTCTGAAAAAGTTTGAAGATTGGACGCCATTAAGATATTAAAGTAGACCACACCTGTTTTTATTTATTGTGCCCCTCTATACTCTAATTAAACCAGCTTTCCATAATTATTTTTAAAAATTGTATCCCTTTAGAAACTATTTAGAATGGTCCACACCTATTTAAAAATAAAATTATTCATTTGGTTTATAAGCTATTTAGAATTTGTTCTTTAATCGTATTATATTCAAAAATAAAAGAGGGAATGAAATAAATCTGAAAGAAGGGACAAATTTATTCCAGGGTTAAACCCTATTTTTAAATGGCGATGCAAAGGGATCCAAACACCTTCCCCCCTCCTCCCTGAAATGTTGGACCACCCTAACTACTGAATACCAAATACGAGATTATGGGAAGATCAAAAATTGCTAAACTTGCTCATCAAATAAATTATACATATTTTTTTGGTAAACATATATTATATAGCATGAATGTAAAAAATAAACTAAAATATTTTTTTCTCTAATGAAACTAGGGTGCAAGGGCTTGGTGCGGTTGCACCATCTGCACCATGGGTAGGTAAGACACTGATTATTGCTCTATTGATGATGTTGCTGTTGTTAACGTTTTAGGATCGATTAAACTGAAGTGTAAACTTAGTAGTTAAGATCTCTATTGCACTCGTTCTGTTTAGATACTAGCTGAAAAATGTTGTCCAGGAAATAACTGAAAATTTTCCACCTTGAATCTTTCAATATTTATTTATACTCTACAAACATGCATTACGTCTGTGCAAGAAGGGATCAAATGTTTCTTATGAGCGACATAGCAGTTGTTTACTATCATCTTATTGCCATATTTTCAGTGCAAGGGTAGTGAGACATTTCCTACCCCTGAACCAAATCAAAAACTCACTTTTTCCACTGCTCCTCAGACAGGAGGATAGTAGTGAGTCAGTCTCACACATTTTCACTCTGCAGTGCCTGATATCACTGTTATCTGCAACAGTGTTATCTCGGTGAGCCTAGGTTTATCACTGATAGTGGGTGTTTACTGACTATGACACATTCCGAACAGAAACTCACCAGATACAAGTAGCATCAATTTACTGGTTCAGAAGTGTATCGACCCACCTGACAGGAAGTCGAGTAGTAATAGTAAAATGTAAGTACATTTAGTTTACTCAGTAGCTAATACACAACCTAAACCATGTATTTAAGCTTGAACATGCAGAGAAACATTTTCAAAACGTCTTGAAATAGTTTCTTACTAAAAATATAGATAATTAACTAAGAATAATTATTTGGCATTTTAGATTATGGAATGCAAGCCAAGTTTGGGCTTATTATAATTACATCTTATTTTGTAAAAAGGGCTTAGACTAAAGAAAAAATATAATTAATGCTTGTTAATCAAAATATACACATTCAAACACATGTGCCTATAAAAAACCTTTATTTCTTTCAAATAGCCCTCTGTAGTCTTAATACACGTTCCTGTGAATAGAACATTGAAGTTTAACACTATCAAATTATAACATAGTTACGGCGGGAGCAACTAAAAAAAGTTGTATTGCCCTTGAACAGATTAAAGCTTAGTTACACGAGGGGAGCTATAATAGCCTCAAATTAATATTAAGCTAAAATACACTTTCTAATTAAATAAATGTTATGATATAATTGCATGAAATTTCTCATAGTGTATTATAACTTGAAAGAACATATTCAAAAATAGGCTTTCAGTAAACTGGCCTTAACTTAGTTTTACTCATAGAAAAAATATCACATTAAAAACACAATAAATCTCTTGATTTATAAAATTCAAGCCAAATTGTTCTTATACTTTAAACAAATTTCTAATTTTTAGAAATAATCTAATGTCTTTGTAAACTACCTAAATATTATTTGTATTTTATAAAAATAAAAGCGTATTCTTATTTGTCATGAAAAACTATTCGCAGATACACATTTTTAAATCAATCTTTAATGTAAATTTCGAAATAGTTCATATATTCTATAATTTGTTGTAAGTAAACTATCATAAAATTAATTTAGTTTAGGAAATATATATATATATTATTTATAATTATCCACCATACAAATTTTAAACCAAACCAGTATCTATATTTTTCAAAATATTCAAAATTTCAAATCTCTATCCTCAATAAAAAAAAATATATATTATCATTATTATTATTATTATTATTATTATTATTATTATTATTATTATTATTATTATTATTATTATTATTTTAGGAAAAACAATATAATTTACTAGACTATGTAAAAAGCTTTACAGTCAACTATTTTGATGCAAATCACTAGAGCCCTATTAAGTTTGAGCAAAATCCATTAAAGCATTGTGGATTCGTAGACAGGGACAGACAAACAGACAGATATAAGGACAGATATTTAAAACCCACGTTTAAGAGTTCAGTTTCACATAAAACGTAAATATTTATCGTAGTT